>WOVY01009734.1:600000-828446 GCA_013436015.1 Rhipicephalus annulatus | reverse complement strand
TTTAAGACCCACCTTTTGCTCTCCTTGTCTAACTCCGTAATCATGAGTTGCAATTCGTCCCCTGAGTTACTCAGCAATGCAATGTCATCGGCGAAGCGCAGGTTACTGAGGTGCTCTCCATTAACTCTTATCCCTAACTGTTCCCATTCTAGGCTTCTGGAAAACGTCCTTTAAGCACGCAGTGAATAGCATTGGGGAGATTGTGTCCCCTGCCTTACACCCTTCTTTATTGGTATTCTGTTGCTTTTTTTATGAAGCACTATGGTAGCAGTTGATCCCCTGTAGATTTCTTCCAGAATGTTTATATATATTTCATCTACGCCCTGATTCCGCAGTGTCTGCATGACTGCTGATATTTCTACTAAATCAAACGCCTTCTCGTAATCTATGAAGGCTATGTATAGTGGTTGGTTATACTCTGAGCATTTCTCTATTACCTGATTGATAGTATGAATGTGGTCAATTGTTGAGTAGCCTGTTCTAAATCCTGCTTGTTTCTTTGGTTGATTGAATTCTAATGTTTTCTTTACTCTGCTAGCAATTACCTTTGTAAATAGCTTGTATACTACAGAGAGCAAGCTGATCGGCCTTTAATTCTTCAAGTCCTTGTCATCATCCTTTCTTATGTATTAAGATGATGTTAGAGTTCTTCCAAGACTCTGGTACTTTTCCCGTCAGGAGACACCTCGTAAATAGAGTGGCTAGTTTTTCTAACACAATCTGTCCTCCATCTTTCAGCAGATCTGATGTTACTTGATACTCACCAGCAGCTTTGCCTCTGTGCATGCTCTCCAAAGCTTTTCTGACTTCTTCTATCATTACCGGTGGGGTGTCGTCTGGGTTACTGCTAGTTCTTATAGTATTAAGGTCGTGGTTGTCTCGGCTACTGTACAGATCTGTGTAAAACTCCTCCGCTATTTTAACTACCCAATCCATATTGGTAGTTAATTTGCCTTCTTTGTCCCTTAGTGCATACATCCGACTTTTGCCTATCTCAAGTTTCCTCTTTACTGCTTTGACGCTTCCTCCATTTTTGAGAGCGTGTTCAATTCTCTTCATGTTATACCTTCTTACATCGCATACTTTACGTCTATTAATCAACTTCGAAAGCTCTGCCAGTTCTAACTTGTCTGTTGTACTTGACACTTTCATGATTTGACGCTTTTCTATTAGGTTCTTCGTTTCCTGGGAAAGCTTGCCATTGTCCTGTCTAACTACCCTGCCTCCAACTTCCACTGCACACTCCGTAATGATACTCGTCAGATTATCATTCATTGTATCTACGCTAAGGTTGGTTTCCTCACTAAGAGCCGAGTACCTGTTCTGCAGCGACACTCTGAATTCCTGTACTTTCCCTCTCAGAGCTAGCTCATTGATTGGCTTCTTGCGTATCAGTTTGTCATTGCTTCTTCAAGTCTAGGCGAATCGAAGACCGTACCATTCTATGGTCACTGCATCGTACCTTGCCAACCACTTCCACATCCTGCATGACTCCTGGGTGTGCAGTCATTATAAAGTCTTTTTCGTTCTTATTTTCGCCATTAGGGCACATCCATGTCCACTTGCGGTTTTCTCGTTTTCGGTGGAAGGTATTCAAAATCCGCAAATTATTGCGTTCTGCGAATTCTACTAGTAGCTCTTCTCTGGCGTTTCTAGTGCCGATGCCATAATCTCCTACTGCCTGGTCTCCGGCCTGCTTCTTCCCTGCCTTTGCATTAAAGTCGCCCATCACTATAGTATACTGTGTTTTTACCTTACTCATTGCTGATTCCACGTCTTCATAGAAGCCTTCAACTGAAGCGTCATCATGGCTGGATGTAGGCGCGTAAGCCTGTACTACCTTCATCTTGTATCTTTTATTCATTTTAATTACAATACCTACCACCCTTTCATTAATGCTATAGTATTCCTCTATGTTGCCAGCTATGTTTCTGTGAATTAGGAGCCCCACTCCCAGTTCTCTTCTGCCTGCCCAGCCCCGATAGCAAAGGACGTGCCCATTCTGTAGCACAGTATAGGCCTCATCTGTCCTCCTAACCTCACTGAGCCCTATTATATCCCATTTAACACCCTCTAGCTCCTCGTATAGTACAGCTAGACTTCCCTCACTAGATAAGGTTCTAGCGTTAAACGTTGCGAAGTTCAGGTTCTAATGGCGGCCTGTAGTCCAGAGATTCTTAGCACCCTCTGCTGCGTTGCAGATCTGACCGCCGCCATGGTCAGTTGCTTCGCAGCTGCTGGGGACAGAGGGCCGTGAGTTATTTGACGTATGATTGTGGGAGGTAGTGGCCAGATACTGCACCAGGGTGGCCAATATTTCTCTGGTGAGGGAGTGTGTTCTCGGCGGTGGTTACCGGTGAGGCCGCACACCAGGCCTCTTAAATAAGGCAGAAGCCTGGTGTGCGGCCTCACCGGTAACCACCACCAGGAACGCACTCCCTCACCAGAGAAGGATTGGCAGTGTATTACCACTAATATAAGAGCAAACAAGTGTACTGCAGGGCAAAAACTGTAAAACATATTAATCAAGACTTATTTCGTTAAAAAATAGAATCAAAAAGAAACAGCTAACAAAACTCGCTGCCCCAGAACTTCTTTAGCTTAAGTAATTAAGGTTGCGAAGGCCCATTTCACTGTACGCCAGTGATATAATTATGTCTACAGGGTTATTAGTCAGGTAAACCTTATGTCCTAATCGTGCTTTTTTGCTGCGATTTTTGATAACTACCACCCGAAAATATCAGCTGCCGCTTGTTCCGGAAGGTCCGCCATGAAAACATTTCTTAAATACGGAGCATTTCTTAGCAAACTTTGGCGACGTTGAGCGTATGTATATATCTAGATATCTAGCCGCTTACGTTTGGGTGCTCTCGTGGTAACCACCTTAATTTGGCGTGAACAAAAATTAGTATGGGAGGGTAAGATGGTTTAACGAATAGGACGCACTGGTCAAGACAAAATAATGTCACAAACAATTCGCGTACATCGTCAAACACTTCCCGCCAGATAGTGGCTCATAACTTCGGGCTGATATGTGCCACTGGTATGCGGATATGTGCCACTTAGTATCTACCCAGGAACGAAGAGAACACACACTGGCAATTTGAACGCGCCAGCATCAAGAAATACCCAACATCAGCAGCGTCGAGCAGACGAACGCTAAGAATAACTGGCAGGGTCCCAGCTGGAATCGTCCCAAGCATTCTGCGCGGCAATAAAACATTTTACCACAGATCCAAGCCAGGTCTCGGATTCACTTTTCAAATAGACACCGATCTTCGTGAAACGTCAATAGTGGTTGCAGTGCTGCCTACCTCATTTTATGAACATTACATATGTATTTATTTGACACAGCCGTCACGTCAGGTTAAAGTCAATTGCGGTTAGTTGCCACGAGCTGAAGTTGATTTATGTAGCAGTGTGCAGGGCAAGCATCCTCGCGAGCTTGAGCGCTTCATATTAGCTTTTGGTGTTGCTAATACGCAAGTTCCAGTTAGCATCAGTGCGCAAGTGTAAAGAACTGGTTATATAAATATAGGCGACTGTTCAACATACGTCTGTGCGTGCAGCATTTGTAGATATATTTAGCGTCTTTTTATGACGTGTTGCTGAATAAAAAAAGTGCAACACGGTCACCTTCCCTCCACACGCTTCGCATAACGTCGATTCCCAGGTACGTGGGATCTGCCAAATTTTTCGTCTTCAAATACATGCTTTAGTCGTAGGAGTAAGTCAATCTATTTTACCCTCAGCGTTTAACGAATCCTTCAGTAAGTTATGGATAATACGTGCACAATGCCCAGCAACGAGAGCGTGGTTTACTAGCTGATGTTATTCTTGCATAGTAATTGGTCATTGTGATTTTTAGAAAATTGTCTTTAGTGTAGAGTCTTATGTCGCTTACCAACGGCTAAACAGGACGCCATATACTATAAACGCTATGTATACTCTACAGTACGCAGGCTCGTTTACATGCAACTTGCACTCTCAGGTCTGAAGCAACTACAGCGAGTACCATACTTTTAGATGAAATACCACAGTTAGACGAATGTTGAAACATTTAAAATACCATTTTGTCGAGTAGGCTAGCAATTTTTGTTATCGCTTGGAATCTAAAAATTTTGAAGGTGCGAAAATCAAACGATCGATACTTTCGCCATTCGCGCAACACTCACTGGAATATTCACAGATCAACGCACTGCAAAGCCTTCCGTAGCGTTGACTCCCGATCGCTTTACACCAACTGCTCCGCTATGAAAATTTCAGGAGGGTTTGTGGTGCATGGTATCCCTGTTACGGATTACGGTTACGTATGTAAAATAAAGAAGCCGCACACAGTAAATTTGCCTTAAACGCTCGCACACCATCTTTCTCTTGGCTCTCTTCATTGTGAAAAGCGATAGCTGAGGCAGTGTAAGAACTTGCCGAGTTGGTAAGTCGAATGTCTTAAGAATCTTCGAAATCTTTAATCTCCTATGTGCATGAGCTTAAAGTGAAATCACTGCTTCAGTCTGGACGAGTATATTCTTTAAGAGAAAAATGTGTACGACGAGAAGACATTGATACATGGAACTCAGAAGTAGCACGTAGACGTAAAAGGAAGTAAGATAGATATAGACAGAGAGAGAGAAAAGGAGGGGTTGTCGACGAATGGTTTGGAGGCAGAAAGGCAGCGAATGATGAAAGGGAACCAAGAAGGGACGCAAAAAAGGAAGAAAAGCGCATGAGTCAGCGAACTGAGACACATGTATTGCGTATGCGCATTCTCAATGCATCGGTACGTCTTGAAAAAAGAAGTATGCGAAGCAGTGATTGGTGGGAGAGGAAGTAGAAAGTGAAATGCCGAACTTTTAGTTGTCAGAGTGTGCAAGTAACCGTATATCTTCAAAGCATGAGGCCTACAAAAGAAAGCATTCGCGGAAAAGAATAAAAAAAAATACTGCATACGGCTGCATACGCAAGGCGTATGAAAGAAATCGTGGTAGGGATAGCTGTGATGAAATCTCGAAGAAGAAACCAAAATTAAACCGAGTTTTGGCTAAGTCATGAGTCAACCGTAGTCTTCTTTTCTAGATTCGTGATTGGCCTCAGCAAGAGAAAGCACAAGTGAATCTGCAGAACACAATACAAATAAAAAAAAACATAAGCTGGAAGACGAGTGCACACGAGGAATGAATTGAATGAAGCGCAAGAGATAGACTACTGCACGCCACTACACGTCGCCTGTTTACTCAACAACATTCGGCCCGGCGGGGCGCCCGCCTGACACCCAGCTGCATTGTGCTAAGTATTAAGGTTCCTGGATAAAACAGGTTGTTTTATCTAGGGACCTTAGTCTGTATCAACATCGCCGCTGTTCATTGGCACCAGCGTCTTATAAAGCTCTCACCACACAAGCTCCGAATCGGACGCTTCCATAACGTTACAATATGGCCATGTTCAGTGTTGCGTTTTGTAACATATAGCGTAAAAAGGGTGGTGCCACTTGTCGACAGTTGTGGGGAAAATTCCACAAGGCAATCGCAAACACCACAGTTCTCGGTTCTTCAACTGAGTGTTCAGTCCTATTCGCAGTGAACCAGAAGCAACGCAATAAGCTGTAGGACTTTTTGAGTCTGTATGAAAAAAAATGTGAACGTGAATACTCTACGCAGCAAGAAAACCATTGCAAAGAGGGCAAAGCGGATTGTGTGCACTGCGTTAAATAGAGCAGCAGAGGCGTTCAAAGCAAAGGTTGAACAAACAACATGGGATCGCTACACACAAAGGTCTGGCCTATGACTTTGGTCAGAAGGAAGGGGGGTGGTTTAACCAAATTTTGCTTATGTTCGTGCGTGCGTGTGTATGTGTGCGTGTTATGAGGAGAATTTTTGATATATGGGGTTTAACGTCCCAAAACCACCATATGTTTAAGGGAGACGCCGTAGTGGATGGCTCCGGAAATTTGGACCACCTGGGGTTCTTTAACGTGCACCCAAATCTGAGCATACGGACCTACAACATTTCCGCCTCCATCGGAAATGCAGTCGCCGCAGCCGGGATTTGATCCCGCGACCTGCGGGTCAGCAGCCGAGTACCTTAGCCACTAGACCACCACGGCGGGGCTGAGGAGAATTTTCGAACCATTTAACTACACCTTGGCTACGACAATGTCTATAACAGAGTGAAACCAAATGCTAAATTCAAAACTAAAAACTAATAAAAGTTACGCGTAAGAATGACGAGCTAAGAATCTGAAATATTGGACGCAAACGCCTATGCACCTGATCTCGCTGATAGCTTTCATGAAGGCCAAAGGGTGGGGATAGCTTTTGCTGCGCTCGGTGGCGCAAACGACTAAGACGCTGAGTGTGGGGCGCGCGCGGCGCAACGTGAGCCATCTGCAGCCATGCCTGCACTGCCGTTCCGCCGGAGAGCGCACCTGTTGTTTTGCTCGGCGCGCTTGCCCAGCACAGAATGCTTCCACGGCAACGGCGGAGTGAGGTCCTAGGGAGCTTCACTCTATATATAAAAGACTGAACTTCAAATGAAGGGAAAGGACTAGGCTAGTTCGGCAACTGCTTCAGTTCAAAAACCGCGTCATCAACTCGAACATCTCGTGACGAAAACATCTCCCTCGCACTAGACGTCAGCGTGTGTATTCCGTTTTCTTTGTCTTCGCCCCAGCTTTCGCATCACTTAGCTTGAAAGAGAAGGAATCCTTTGAGTGCCCTCCGTCGTACTCGTACTCGCAATAAACTTGCACACTCGAATCCGACAATAAAACAATGTGAATAAACATACCAAAACAATTACGAAACGAGAGCTTCAGGAAAGGACACAGCTATGTAGACGTGTCCTTGCACACAAGCGCTTTGGACGTTATGTTTGTCATGCAAACGAGGGGATGGAAATAAATATCGCTCAATATATCAGTGAAAAAACAAGGAAAAAAGTGATTGTGAGTAGATGAATGATTCTAAAATATGCATTCATTGCACTCAATGATCGCGGACGCAAAACGCTGGGCAAATCGCAAAATATTTCTGCGACAGCAGTAATCTTGATATGTGAAACAAATGGAAACAAAAAGCCTTGAAAGGATGGAAATAAGGCAAAAAATGAAGCCTTTTGGGCTGACGTATCCGAGATGCATTCAAGCTTTCTTGGACCCTGCCAGAAAGAAAAGATAAAGAAGAAATAAGGCAGCTTTAAAAAAAAGTCACTGCTTTGCAGCAAAGGCGAAGAAATGAATGCGATAGCAACAAATTGGAAGGTCACGTGCAGAATGACAAGCAGACCTAAACGTGCCCCTCGTTTCTCACGCACAAATGAAGCACGAAACGTACCTACAGGTAAAGATGACTATGAATAAGCGTCTCAGTTGTTACTTCGCTGTGTCTGAACACAGCACCCTTTTCGCAAACGGAGGCTGTGCGACGATTGCAGTGACCTTTGTGCGCCTGTAACTACAACAGAATTGTTTCAGTGCAAGCCTAACACAAGCCAAAACGTATAATCCTCCCCACCGGGAGATAAGTGCGCGCGAGACTATCCGCGGGCCAAAGTACGCGTGAGAGATGACAGCCACCGCGTGCTCAACGTGTCATCTTGCTGATAATGCTGAATACACAATAGCTCCCCCCCCCAGACATGGCCGACAACTGCGGTGAGCGGTAAATATCAATGGCTTGCCGGTAGAACGGTCAAGGAGGTACCTATCGGTAGCTCTGTGGTTAACGCCTTGCTATCACGACGCTGAGGTTGAACGTTCGATTGCAACGGAGTCTTTTTTTTTCTTTCTTGCGTGTATATATATATATATATATATATATATATATATATATATATATATATATATATATATATATATATATATATATATATATCGTGACTCTGATGCCAGCGGCGTTTTCCAGCCGAGAGTGTAATAAAAGTATCCTCCAGTCTAAAGCAATCAAAAATCATGAGATAGTTACCTTCAGGCGGTTGAAGGATGAATACGGGGACCCTAAAATTCAAAGTGAAACGTGGATGACCCCCTTATGTAGAAATGTGTATAATTAAAAAGTGTGACGTGTCTTTACAAAAATTAGGGGAGCGTTTATTGTGCATTCTTTCAGGAAAAGGCACAATTTTCTGCAAAGTCACGTTAAAAACGGCAAACAGCTCAAAAAACCTCTAGCTCAAAGCACGCATAAAATTAGCATATACAAGACGAGCGCGGAATAGCAATTGTCACAGCGCGACACCTAAAGCGCGCTATTCAAGCATAAAGAAAGACGCACGAAACGAGTGCTCAAGTACACAGAGGGCGAGCGCTAACAACTGTCATAATTCTTTCCTGCGTCGTGTGTAAGGAGTGCGCTCCTTTCGTTAACGCGGCGGTCGTGCAGCGTGCGTATCATGGTGTCAATTATTCTTACATCGTGGTGCGAAGCGAGCTTCACCCTCTAACGAATTACGAGTCTGATATGCGCGCGCACAGGAGAAACCACACTTCATATAGAGGCAGCGCTTTGTGGAGGAGGTGACCTTTACAGTGCACCGAGCGCAAGCTCGTCGTGCTATCTCGCCAATAATAACAAAAACACGCTAAAGTTTTGATGCTCTGATGACTGCCAAACGATGTCAGCCGCATGACTGGCTTACCGGTTGCACTCCAGACAACGTAAGATTTGTGACATACTGGTTAGCGCCGCGCACTCAGAATCAAGAGCTTGCTGGTTCGATTCCGCACGACTATTGTTCACCTTCTGGTTTTAAACGCGAGGCATTTCTTAGCAAACTTCGGTGGCTTTGACCGTATCTCATTTTCTCTTTGTCTATGTAGCCACTAATGCCATTAAGCTCTCCTGGCCGTTTCGATAATGAGGTCGATACTAAAATTGTGTTAGAAATGCACGTGCCCTTTTGTGGACAGTGAAGCAGGACGACGATGTTTGGAGAGACTGTCGTGCAGTTTGGCGTGTGTGGCGTTTGGGTGTAGCCTGTGCGGCTTGTCTTTTCTTGAGAGTTGAGTAAGTTATCCTTCTGTGGCGTTTCGAGTAATTCAAGGACACCCTCGAAGCCAATATTTCAGAAGTGGGAATACCATCTAATCGCTATGGAGAGAAAATGAGTTCCGTCCGTCTACGTAGCTGGTTAACGTAACCCTAGCCCTCAGAAGCAACGCACCGACGGAGGAGACAACCCAACTTGCGGTGAAGGAGCTACGCACTTTGGCAATGTAGACACCATTACGACTCGCGACTTACTCAAAGCTATCCAAGAAAAGGACCATCTACTATCGACCTTTCTGGAACGACTGATTTTGGCCGGCGCAACACAGCCTCAACCAGCGCCAACACTCCAGCTTATCAGTGACATTCGCCGCAACATCAGCCCCTTTTATGGCTCCGAAGATGCGCCTTGAGCATGCGCCTTGAGCATGCGAGTGGATTGAAAACGTTCATGGAATGTCAAAACTTCATGCGTGATCAGCTGCCTACACGCTGGAAACTGCCAAGGTCTGACTGGTAGGAGCTGCCAATGACTGGTACCGTTCGAGGAGCTCCCAAAGCACATTGTGGGAGGATTTCGAGGTACGTTCCCGTCGTACATTTGTCCACCATTGCTGCAGAGTTTACGCCATAGGCCATCATCTACTCTCAACCGGAAGCAGCGTGGCGAAAACAGATGACGCCTCGAGTCTACAAGATCCCGAAGTCGCGCCAACTGCGGCCCCCAAAAGACACGTAGACCCGCTTTTCCAACAAGCCCTGCCACAGGCTGAGGACTCCGAATATTGTAAAGCACTGACAACGAAGGAGGACCAAGATCGAAAGCCGAATATGTATGCCGGATCAATAGAAAGGCCAAATGACAAAGGCGAAGCGGAAGCTGAAAAAGAACAAAAGTAAAAAAAAGATGAAGCCGAAGCTGAGGGTGAAAGAAAACCAAAATACAAGGACGAAGCTGAAGCTCATGACAAAAAAAAGCAGACGAACTCCCAACAGGGTGCTGCGAGAAAAGACAGCGAGGAGGAGAGAGTGAAGGTAAATCCAGTAACGGTGAAAAAAAAAAACAGCAGGACAAGCGGCGCAGAAGGAAAGAACAAGTAAAAAGTTGGAAAAACAGCCAACGGACAAAAGCCGACTCGTAAGGAGGATAGCGAGGTTGCAGAAGACAAAAAGCCAGAAGAGCAGCCAAGCTGAGATAACGAACCAGGAGGCGAAAAATCTGAAATGTTGAGAAAAAATGGCTGGAGAGCAAGCGGTAAGAAAGCAGAATTAACAGCCCCGGACCAAACCGAAGGGAGATAGTCAGCCGAAGCCAACAAAACCAGACGACGGCGAGACAATACAATAAGAAATGCCAGAGCGAATCCACAGGAAGATTCGCCGCACATGGGTCAAAAGCTGATACTCGTACTGAACCAAGCGTCGAAGCCGAAGTCTAGGCAACAGGACATCGGCAACGTGCGTGTTTAGCTTTCATCCAAGTCAAGCTAGTCGGGCCGGAAAGTACATTTCCGTAAAAGCTTCCCGTTACGAACATGCGAACTTCTGCGTGCCGTGAAGAACTTAACGCGCCAGTGTATAGGTATAGCTCTTTTCTTGTGTTGTTTCTGTTTCTTCTTAATGTAGCTTCTTTCGTGTGTCATTTATTTAGTATTTCATATAGGAGGGTGGCCGAACATTTGTATTGTAAGTGAGTCAAGAACATTCTCGGGACAGCCTTAACGAGGACGTTAAGAGTTGCAGGATGGCCGAATGTTAGAAATGCATATGTCCTTTTGTAGACAGTGAAAGAGGAAGACGATGTTTGGAGAGGCTCTCGTGCAGTTTGGCCTGTGTGGCGTTTTAGTGTAGCCTGTGTGGCATTTGAGTGTAGACTATGTGGCTTGTGTTTTCTTGAGAGTTCAGTAAATTATCCTTCTTTTACGTCTCGAGTAATTCAAGGACGCCCTCGAAGCTAACAATTGATAGGGCGTAACTTGATTGAATGGCGAGCAATAAGTGGCTAGTAAAACATGAGATGAATGTCATGATTTACATGCCATGTTCTTGCTGCTTTTGCGGTAGTTTCGTTCACCTGACATGTTAAAAAACTGGTATAGTATGACATTACTGCATGGCGAACATTAATAACCGGCCCTACTTATGTGTTTAAATCATTACATGCATGTCATGCAAGTTATGACTACACGCCAGGCTCACGGTGCGCTCACGGTCGTTTTGCTAGCTTCACTTATACCAAATTTGGCATTACGGGACTTGAATGGATGACAAAAGTATATGACTGGTGAAAACATGATAATCATGACATGCGTGTTATATAAGGAGATGGCTACGCATCACTTTCATGATGCGCTCATGGCTGTTTCGCTAGAACCAAATATATCCAAATTGGTACCACGTAACGTGAATGGACGACGAAGGTATATGACTTGTACAAACATGATAATCCTGACGTGCGTGTTATGGAAGAGCATGACTATGCATACCACGCTCATCATACGCTCACGGCCAATTAACTAGCTTTACATAAGCGAAATTTGGTATTACTAGACCTGAATTGACGACGGTAAATGACACGTCCAAACATGATAATCATGATATGCGTGTCCTGTAAAACATCACTACATGCTATGGCCATAGCGCACTCACGCCCCTATCCCCAGCTTCACCTATACCAAATTTGGTATTACGTGGCGTGTATTGTAGACTACGGAAGTGAATGATACGTCCAAGGAAAATAATCAGGACATGCGTGTCATGTAGAAAATGACTGCATGTGATGCTCTTAGGGCACTTGTGGTCGTTTCGCCAGCTTTACAAGACAAATTCGGGAACACGTGACCTAAATGGGTGCAAACCAAAATGTCAGGTGCAAACGTGATAGTCATCACGTGGAAGTCGTGTACGGAGTAATTTACGTCCGTCTCGTAACGTTGTGTTGATTTCAAAGTGACATAACATTCTTCTGCTTTCGTACTTCGCATATGATCAATTCCTACGGTACGCAAGGTCTGCCATTGTTTTCTTTGCAATTTTTAGTGTATTTTTCAACGTCACTTCCTTGACGAAAGTACGTCAACTGAGCCATGGTGAACCGCAGCATAAAACGCTTTGTTGTTAAAGCTAGGAATATCACAGAAAACCAAATATAGGTGCCACAAGAAAGAAGGAATTGGTGAAGAAGAGGAAGGAGTACCGTGAATAACGTTAAAGTGTATTTATACATATGCGCATTCGTAATTCTCCTTCGCGTGTGTGCACAGGCGGAGATACGTCACAGCTGTCGCGGAAGAGTGAGTAATACGTAAAGATAAGTTGCGATTCGGGGAAAGACATAAATAATATTTTTCCATTCAGGAAGGAAGTAGCTGGCGTTCAATGCCGGTTTCAAGTCAACGTTGTGCAAATACGAAGATGAGTGCAAATATACGTTATACTCGGGAGTTTCACAGGGCTTCTAGCCAGCATATTTGTTTTAAGGAGCCATCGAAGGGTATTTTTTTAACTGTCGGTCGGTAGCTCTGATGATGAAACTGCTTGTTGTAGTTCATAAAGATATTTCTCGGGACGGCGTTCTGCTCTCCCATAGTAGAGTACCTAGTATTCTAAATCGTTAATTGTTTATTCTAAAAAAACACAAAGTTTAAATGAGTATGTTTGCTGTATTCATTTTAAACTATATGGACATATTCAACGAATTCTTACCGACACGCTAATGTATCGTATATGTATATGTACCTGTATAAACATAAAACGTACAATGAAAAACAATTTAAAAGAAAACAAATTACGCCATATACACTGAGTGAATGATTGAGGAGCTGGCTCGAAGAAGATCGAAAAAAGCTGTGAATCCTCTTTACCAATTTTGTTATCATTATATAACGGCGTTATAAATTCGTTGTATATATACACACAATATATAACCAATGTTTATTATTTACATTTTGATGCACTATGAACATGATCTTAATCCGAATATATTGAAACAACTTGGCATCACTTAACATAGCATCTGCCCGTCTGTGAATTCTTCTGTCTGTGCATGTATCTGCCGGTGTAGAGAATGGAAGTGCGCTAAAAGCGAGTGCTTTATAATAGCGCGCCATCAATAGAGAATCCATGAAATCACACTAATAGCTGCGCCTATAGCGGTCGTCTCAAGAACTAATGTTACGGCGTGATGAACCTGGCGAGACAGCTTGTAAAAAAATCATCGCCGTATACACAAGTTGAATGATGGTATAAGAGATTGCTGGGCGATGCGGGTATCTCCCTATAAATACTCGATCTTAACATAAAGACGTGACGGGTTTGCGTGACGGCGCGTCCACTTCGCTTTTTCCTCATTCAGCCGCTGCTCCAGGTATGCCTGTCGCCGAGCCCTCTTCCCGTCGGTCTTCCGTCATCTCACCGCAAGGTGTTGGTGGTGAGCCCAAACTGCTGCTGCGTTGCGAGCTCGCCACGATGCTGCCTTGGCTTGTGGGGTGTTCATGCTGCTTGAGTCCCACAATGGCGTCGGTTACGTTGATGTGGCTTAACGACCTTCTAGGATTTACTACTTGGCAGCGGTGGTACATCAAAAAACGCAGGTGGACGGCCTCGCTTTTGAAGCCCCAAACTCAAACCATGATTGATGATTGATATGTGGAGTTTAACATCCCAAAACCACCAAATGATTATGAGAGACGCCGTAGTGGAGGGCTGCTGAAATTTCGATCACCTGGGGTTATTTAACGTGCACCCAAATCTGAGCCCACGGGCCTAAAACATTTCCACATCCATCGGAAATGCAGCCGCTGCAGCCGGGATTTAATGCCGCCACCTGGCAAACTCAAATCAGGGGGATGAGTTTGCCGTCGGATCATCGGTATTCCATCCTAAGTGAAAGCGAATAGTTACAGGCCCTCGGTGAGCACCAGATGATACTACTGTCAGAGACTATCAAAAATCAGAGACCACTACAATGAATAACGCCATTTACATCCCGCACTAGCGAAGGGACTCTCAAAACAGAGGACCACGCCCTGCGGTGTCCGAACCCGCAGCTCTATTCAGTCCTGTTAAGACATTGCAACCGAAAAATAAGTGGGAAGCGTTGGAACTGTGACAAGGTGGCCGACATTTACCATATTGTCAGGGTCTGCTAACAGAACCCAGGAATATTAAGCCTAACTCCCAACTTTACAAAAAAAGCACTGGGAAGTGACTCGGCTCAATATCTCTAAACTAGAACAGTGAACTCTTGTTCATGCAGTGGCCTCGGGCGGTTGCTTTGACTAATGAATCAGCCCCGTGGGGATAGGAGCTATCTGCCATGATCAACTTCATGGAACCTTTTTCTTCCTCCTCCTGTCACCTGTGTTACCATACGTGCTGTTTCTCTGAATCCTTGTGAACAGTGCGTCACTCTTAAAAAAGTGGCTTGTATCGGGATGTTAATCTGCAAATTTTGTCTAAAGACGATGGTCTTGCGTGTGGAGAGAGTGAGAAAAACATTTATTGGATGTTCTGCGCAGGAAAATCGGAGAATGGTATTCTGGAGACGCTGCGTTAGAGTTCATCAAGAGTGCAGCGGAGGTGAACGAGTGCATCAAGTCACGTCACACGTGAGACATCAGCGCCATCTGGCAGTTTTCTTGAAAAACGCAGCGCGTGGCTCTGAGACGGGTGTGCACACCCGTCTCAGAGGTGATAAGGTGCAGAACGCAAGGCGATGGGTAGGTGCCACCACTGTCTCGTCTGAGCAAACCATTGGAAACACTCACCTTTTCGTGCAAGCGTTGCATGGCCAGGGCAGCGTGTTAAGCGCTACGATCCTTAAAATTACTTATGTCTGTCTTTCCTAGTAAACGACGCACATGCAGATTATGTAGGTGTTGTTATGGGGCCCCAGGCATACGCAAAAATTGTTTTTAAATGACAATTGCACAAGTATGAACGCTAAATCTTAAGCGACATTGCTGGGCGCTGCAGATGGAGTTGGCCGTTTCAAGTACCCTGTGCCGTTAAGAGTGGACAAACAGATAAATTTACAGGCAGACAGTCAGACCAAAATTGTTGCGTCGAAGGTCCCCAAGAAAAACTATCGTCTTTAAAGGCTACTAAGGATGAAGGCAGGCCTCTCTATCCAACGACAAACGAAATGAGAAAGGGAAGAGCTCGGGGCCTGTTGACTGCTAGGCTTTTCGAGTAATCCCTCTGTTGAATCTCTGCTAAGCCCTGGTAAGATTAAAGGTATGCCATCTGAGATCCATACAACCAAGTTTCTCTTTCTGACTGGCCGGTAAGGTGAAGTCAACTGATTACAAATTCACTAAGGGGTGCGCAACAGTCGCACCGGAACAACGCCGTCTGGAGGACTCACTTACGAAAGTTTGGAAGCTCAAGTGAATAGAGAGCTTTCACTAACACTAGGCTCATACAATAACTCGGCAAGGAACCACTATACAAAACCATGGAGCAAGACGAAGCAACATGATCAACCAGGCTTTGCTCACGGGATCATACTACGAACTGATTGAGAGTCTTAGCGGAAAACCCCTCAAAATGAACCCTTGAGAGCTTTTCTTATAATCCTGTAAACTTGAAAGCTTCCAGGAGCGAAGCTCCTTATAGCGAGAGCTGGTCGGTTGTCGGTCACCAATCCATCAAGCGTACCCTGTAGCGTCCCCTTATTGTACAATAGAAGGCACTGTTCCTTAGAGATGCATGCAAACTGCAGTTGGGTGACAATATACTAGATGACACTGTACGCATTCTGTGTTGCCATCTCCGTTTCTCGTGACGTTTATAAAAGGGCACCGGTCCACAGACATGTGTAGCATATGGCGGTTGGGTGAAGGTACGCCAGATGGCGTTGGCGGTGCAGCTGCTCTCTGACTGGCTTCGTCGCGGGTGCATCGAGGTGACGCGGGATCTCTCATTCTCCTGGATTGTCACCGTACGTGGAGGAGTGCACTTACCGGATCGTGCTTGGTTGGACGCACGGATGGATGCATGAATGAACGGAAGCATGGACAGACAAATGCATGGACAGATGGATGGAAGCACAGACAGACGAACGAACGCGTGGACGGACGGATGGATGAACGCACAGACGAACGGAATCAGGGACAGACAGACCGAAGCACCGTTGGACGAACGGATGAACGGACAGAAGCACGAACGGACAGACGTGCGCTTCGGCCCACTCATCATCATTCGCTCCATGTATATGCAGCAATTTTTTTCTTTGGTGGTGGTACCATCTCAGAGGTCAATTCTGCCCTCCACCGCTTCTGTAGCTTGCTATGTGGGATGGATCCTGTTCTCCACACCTTCCTGTAAAGATGAATACGAAATTACATGGTAGGACACCTCGGTCAATTGGCCTCGCCTGCACGTATCCCATGCACTTAGGCGAGGAACGTCAGCGAATGAACAAATAATTGTAGGGTCCAGAGAGAAGCACAGGTTTTTTTAATGACGATAGTCTTTCTTGGGAACCTTCCACGGAAAAATTTTGGTCTGTCTCTGTGTACATTTGTCTGTTTGTCCGCCCTAATGATATCTCAAACGGCACCAAACGGCCAACCCCATCCGTAGCACCCACCAATATTGCTCTAAGTTTAGCGTTCAAAGTTGTGGGATTGTCAATAAAAAAAGGAAATATTGCGCATATCTGAGCCACCATAACATGTCTATGTTTTGTATGTCTGCCTTTAGACTAGAAGATACACACACAAGTAACTCTGAGGACTATAGCGTTTAACACACTGCGCTGACAGTGCAACGCCATGCCCAAGAAGGTGTTTCGAACGCTTT
This sequence comes from Rhipicephalus annulatus, assembly GCA_013436015.1. Lineage (NCBI taxonomy): Eukaryota > Metazoa > Arthropoda > Arachnida > Ixodida > Ixodidae > Rhipicephalus > Rhipicephalus annulatus. The sequence continues at coordinate 811,659 of WOVY01009734.1, read as the reverse complement.
GCTATGGCGGCACGGTGGTGGCACTTGCCCGTCGCTTTGCATTCTACACCTTATCACCTCCGAGACTGGCGCGCATCTTTCTCCGCGGTCGCGCACGCCTTCGTTTTCGAAGATAACTGTCAGATGGGGCTCGTGTCTAACGTGCCTAGATGCGCTTCTTCGCCTCCGTTACACGCTCGAGGCACTCTAACGCAGCGTCTTCAGAATACCATTCACCGATTTTCTCACACAGAACATCAAATAAGCGTTTTGTTTACTCTCTCCAGACGCAAGACTATCGCTTTTCGCCAAAACATGTAGATTCGGGCCATTTTTTTTTCGTTTCTTCCCCTACAAAAGCTTGCCGAGCACATCAACACGTACGCAGAGAGCAGGACAAACTACGGTCAATTGAGAGCTCGAATCCTTTTCGAGTCTCTTTAGTGTGGAAAGACTTAGCGTAAACCCCGCCGCTAGCCCGAGCATTTCGATGCGAGATCTTTCAACGACGGCGTCTTTGTTAATATCTAAGGTAGAGAACCCGTAGACTGGAGGGCGGAGAAGTATCGATAGCCCGGAAGCTGTATTTTTTTCGAGGATCAATTCACACGCCCCTGTGGAGCATGACGTTTACCGCCTGTTTATTACCGCGACAGCGCTAAATAGCTGGTTTTGCAGAAATTCCATTTTGGCGTCGGTGCCGGCTTCGGAGTCGTTGATTGTGAGCGAAAAGTCGTCTGGTGCGCTACCAAAAAATTAAGAAAGATGGAAAAACTAAAATAAATAATAAAAAATCTGGGTCTGAGTGGAAATGGCACCTGGGTCATTTGCGTGGCAAGCGGGTGTTCCGCCACAAAGCCACGTGCCTGCTTATGAATGCGGTGAAAATAACTTCATATGCTTGGAAATGCTGTGAGAATCTCTCATGCTTTACAAAAACATCCATTTTGTATACCTGCTTCGCAATACAACTTAAAATATTGCAGTAGTAAGGCGTGGTACAAGCATACATTATCAATGTGGGTCAGAACAAGTGGTTATCATAATGACTTCATTGTTTAAGACCTGTCACGCACAACAAAAGGCACACGCGTTACTGTGCCCATTCTATTAAGACCTCGTAGTAGGTGCACAGCAAGCTCGAAATCATTTTATTCACTAAGTGTTTTAAGCTCGCATAAACACTTGAACCCGCTTTTTTTTCTGCCTCAATTTTCTTTTCTGCTGACATGATAGAAGAAAATTAGACCACACGAATTTGGTAGCAAGATAACGACATATATATATCGAGATATCTGCCATTGTGGTCATGCGCACGAGCTGGTATATTTGAACGCGTCATGGAGGAAGGAAAGAACGCGTAGTTTTGAAGGCTAGCCAAGAAGGTTGCCAGGTTTGGCTATTTTTCATGCTGATGGTGCAGGAAAACACGTCTTGCGTGAGCTTGGCTACTTTTTGGTTACTTTCTTTCTTGTTGCTTAGAAGAAGAAGAAGAAGAAGAAGCAGAAGAAGAAGAAGAAGAAGAAGAAGAAGAAGAAGAAGAAGAAGAAGAAGAAGAAGAAGAAGAAGAAGAAGAAGAAGAAGAAGAAGAAGAAGAAGAAGAAGAAGAAGAAGAAGAAGAAGAAGAAGAAGAAGAAGAAGAAGAAGAAGAACTTTATTAATGAAGTCCAGTGAAGTTAATATGTGGTGGATCTGAGCCCCAGCCTATGCATCGTCCACGAGCCCTTAGGCTGATGGCTTCCTCGGCTCGCTGGAGGGCCCACACTTGTTGTGAATCGGAGGTGAACAGAGCCTCCTCCCAGAACGCCTTGCAGTCTGAGACTGACTCTTCGTGGTTTTTGTCTGTTCTGTCCTCTAAACTTGAGCATTCCGATAGTGTGTGGGAAAGTGTTGCGCTGTTATCGCAAACCTTGCATTTTCTGCGAAATAAATATCGGTGTAACAGAGACAGAAATAAACTGGATCGTTGCTTAGATTTGAAAGAATATATCAGTACTTCATGGCGTCGCAACCACTGGCGTTTGAGTATGCGGTGCCAAAATATAATAGCCAAAGTTTGCTTTCAGCTTTCAAAACTGAATTTTGTGCTCACATCACAAAAAGAGAAACGAGTTTTGGGCAAGCGTATGTGGCACAGGGTAAACTGTTGCATGGAGCCTCATTTCTTTGCCGACCTTCAGCTGCTGAACGCTGGCTACTTCTGACTGTAATTGGAAGTGAACACGACAACCAAAAGCGCTCGACATCCAGGACGCTTTGCACTCATCGACATTAGAAATCGGACATCTGACAAACTGACTGCGTCAATTCTCGGGATTTCGTATGTAATACACCTCGAGAATGGTACTTCCTCATCCCGCGAGAAGCGATTCCTGAAGTGGCCACAGTTGCGGCTTCAATTCCCACAACTGTGAATGTGAGTGCAGTTATGCAGTACTAATTTTTATTCGCCTCAGTACTTCAGCCTTTAAAAGGAAAGTCGCACACTACCCGTAAAGAGAGTGTCGTTTCCGCAAGAGGGCAAAAAACTTCCTAATCCAGCTTGAAAATGATTGCTAAATTTCCCAATTTATGCCTAAATCACAGAAATAGGACTTTGGATGGTTTTTCTGCACTTATCTTGTTTTTTTCATTAAGACCCTTTTCAGTTCAGTCACATGAATAATAATGAGACAGTTGTTCTCGCACACATGTGCACGGGGCTACTTTTGGCTACCTTTGCTGCTCTCAGCTCAAGCTGAGTACATTGTGACTAGTTCTTGGGTACTTCCTGTCTTCTCAATCTGGCAACACTGGGATTGCGAAGGTCGGCTGTTTGAGCCAGGTCAAGAATATCACAACGCGACTGAATAATAATAATTAATGGCATGTGATCAAAACACTGAACCAATATTTTGTTACGCAATGAATCTATTTGATGATAGCGAAAAAAACAAACTAGTCCACCTAATAAAACTATCTTTGAAGGTATTGTTTGAAAACTTATTCTGCACTGAAATTGAAAAGGGGGGCAGGGGCGGAAGTGGTTGAAAAAAAGATACCAAGAAGGTTGTTTATCAAAATAATGTACTAAAATGTACCTAAATGTACTAAAATTAGGCATCATTATTAGCAGTAGCGTCAATGATGATCGCCCTCAATGATTATGTAAGGATAACAGACATACACAGAAGTTAGCAGGAATTCCCCCTTTTACGCACACAATGAAAAAAAAATGCCATGTACTTAGGCTTTTATTACTGTTTCTGTCATTACTATCACAACATATTTTTTTTGCATATGACTGAGTCGCCGAAGAACCCCTCCATGACAATCAATCAAAAATTGACTTCACACTCCAACAAAGCAGTGGTTGAAATCTGTATTAGTCAGTTTTTGCCGGTTCGAATTCCAGATGATCGATAATTTTGTGCATGCAATTATCAGGCGCGCATTCAATTTAATGCTTTGTTTTCCTCTTCCGGTCACAGCTTGCTGGTTTCATTCAAGTGAAATGAACTCCGCTAATGTTTTCAGCGTAACGCAAACTAGCGAGAATAACGAAGCAGCAAAGAAAAATGGGGAGCTATAATTTCGTTCGGATCAGATATTGAAGGATAATAGGCGTAAGGCAGCTGCAATTCGTCTTATTTGATTTACTTCCAAGGTGAAAAAGTGTGCACCGTGTTCGCCGGAGCGATAAAATCGCATGAGAAGTTTTCAATTCTGTAGCTTATAATTTGCTGCCCTCTCGCACCGAGGAAAAAAGATAAATCGCGTAACGGTTGGGCGAGCAGTCACGCGCGAACGCCAAGACTTGAATAATGCTAGAAAACCATAGTGCACAAGGAAGAAAAATGTGATGGAACCGAAAAAAAAGAGCTATGCGTACTTCGTTTAAGAACAATGTGATCGCTAGAAAAAAAAAGCATGGCTGTGATCCAATTCTTAGACATCCCGTAGACAGTCTACGCAAACAGCTTAGAAGACAGCACCGAGCCCATGCTGTCCGAGGAATGGAGTACGCCTGGACGGCTTATGCGCGGCGAGGCACCACCTCGCGTCGAGAAAAAAAAATGCTAAAATAACAAACGTAATTGTGGTATTTTATGGCTTGTTTCGTGTTAAAATCTAATAACAATCAAACATTACTCACATTGAGCGTATGGATGAGCGTCTTATTGTGTGCAGACGACCATTGCGGCGAGATCCGATCTACCTTAGCGATTCCTTGAACCACCAGCTTGTTTGGACAGCAAAGTAGCCTGCAGGCTACTTTGCTTTTCTTATCGTAGACAAATATGCTTGTATACGATGCTGTCTTGAAGCTGTCTATTTTACTGGCTACGTGAGAATTCGAATGAGACTTAAGGTGGCCGCCATCCATTTGGCTGTCTTTTTAGCCGTCTACGGTGAGTATTGGAACACACCCCATGTCTAGCAATTGATAATCTTTGGTTAAAAGTGATAGGCGTCACTGAAAAACGATCATGCATGACTTCCACTCTTTCTTTTAATGAAACCCGAACTTTAGTCATTAACTCCTCTTTTGATTATTTCAAATTTCATACCGGAGGCATGGCGTCAGCACTTATGAAGTGACTGCATGAAGGCGACGGTGAAATAGTGTCGTAAAGCTAGTGCAGGTCTAAGTGCGTTGGCATTGCAACTATGATGGTCGGTTCCGCGATGCGCACAACTCTGCGGGCGCTGCTGTCAATCTTCCTACAGCGACGAAGAGGGGACCTCCATCCTTTGTCCTCATTACGGCGAAAGCCCCAGCATTCTCCTACCCTCTTTTCTCGTCTCACTACTTGCAGCCTGTCGTGTTTTAACCATGCCGTCCAGGGCATCCCTTAAACGTCTTCTTCAGGCGCAACGCAGCAGGTAATCGAGCGAAAAAAGAAAGAAGCGATTAGGCTTACTTGGCTCTCTCTCTTTACTTGAGACGAAGAACACTTTCGGCGCTAAAACGTGCCGGGGGGAATCGCCTTGCGCTTGAACGGTCCTCCCATAAGGCGGGATGCGGTTCATGAAAGAACGATAAAGCGGAAAGTACTGAACGCGAAATAGCACAGTTAATGTTCCCTAGGAGGCACGTATAAAGCGTGCATGACACGTTGAGACCTGGTTATTCGTGATAGGCTGTAATGGGAGCTTTAAAGTGTCATTAAAAATCTTGACTTCATTTACGGGGCTCTCAAGTGGATGCGGGTACATTCTGTTAGGACGTTGACTGCACGAAATTATGGTCTAGAAAGGTTTTGTAATACAGCCAGCGTCTATACAATGGTTCATTCTGCAAGGGAGCTTCTGCAAAACTCCGAAAGAGAGCTCCTTTGCTGCCATACATGCATCGAATTTATGGTCGCAGGCATGCTACTTTGTAGTTGGTAAACAAGGTTAGACTGCCAAGTTAGACTGCAGGCACTTGAATGAATTGCAGGCGTACATTTCTTTTTCATGGGAAAAAAATCCAGTTGAACTTTCATCCAAGCCTTATCAATAAAGAAGACATTGTTTGGGCGATTCAACAGGAATGAATCCTTCGAGCCAGTTTGTAGCTTTCGAGTCACGAAAAAAAATTAGCGACTATGCTACTGATAATATGAATGCGGAGGCCGGAAAGCGCTCCCACCCCCTGGTGTTTGGAAGTATGTTTGTGTATATATTTATTTATGGTTACAGAAAAATTTTGGTTATTTTTCTGATATAGCGACACTCTGCTGTCTGAGTTTTGTTATATATTTATTAACAATCTTACAAGCTTCTCGCAATATTGATCTTTAAATGCTTTTTTTCTGTTTATCTTCATTACAATTTCCAATTTGAAGAGTGATTTATTGTAACATCATAATAATATATGTAACATGGTAATAAGTATTACACAACGAGGTTGTAGGATTTGTTTTTTTTTTCACGTTTGCTGTATTATTTCCATGAACGCTTGCATCAGCTTTTACGGGAACCAGCGCCTCATATGGACGTCACGCAGCCATCCTATTTGCATTCTTTCACCGCCGTTAGAGCGAGAGAAATCCATGTTAGATCATCTGTCTAGCACACGTAGTGATTAGTTCTCTCAAACTTTCATTCCTTTTTTCTTGTCATTTTCTCAACTACTGCCCACGCATCTCAAAAACGAAGGCCTATACATGAAGAGAACTGGTCAGATAGGAGTCATATTTATATTTTTCCAACGTCTGCAAATCGAATCTGCACAGTCAGCTGCGCCTCATAACGGAATAGTGCATCCCTGAAAACTTCAGGCACTGGACGCTGTCTTTCTGTTGACGATCCTTCCATTACATAGAAGAGACGTTGTATCCGATTTTGATGCGTCGCGTAGGCAAACCAAGCTGACATGCTGAAAAGAGGGTTGCGAAATTGCCGAACACAAAAAATCTGGAATAAAACAAAGAAAAGAGAACAGGGCTCGGTGTCTAAGCATTATCTCCTTCCCCTGCTACAACACAAAAAAGAAATGAACCTAAAGCAATCATCGTTCACTTTTCGTCGCTCTTCTATTGCTTTCATTCAAATCCCTAGATGCATATACAAGCTATCTTTGATCCATAGGCGCGGTTATATATCAGCGCCTTGAACAACCAGGTTTCAAAGGGTCGTAAAACTCTCGCAAGGACCATGGGGAAGTGGGAAACTGGGAGTGTAAGTCACAGATGCATAGTATCTCACGCTGTTTCTTTCTATATCTAAATATGTTTGTCCGTGCAATAGAAATGAATGAAGCTTTCGCACGCAAAGCACCTGATTGGGCATCCATGCACTCTTAGAAACTAGTGTGTTGCTTAGAATATTATCTCGTTTAGTTGCCCCGCCGCGGTGGTCTAGTGGCTAAGGTACTCGGCTGCTGACCCGCAGGTCGCGGGTTCAAATCACGGCTGCGGCGGCTGCATTTTCGATGGAGGCGGAAATGTTGTAGGCCCGTGTGCTCAGATTTGGGTGCATGTTAAAGAACCCCAGGTGGTCAAAATTTCCGGAGCCCTCCACTACGGCGTCTCTCATAATCATATAGTGGTTTTGGGACGGTAAACCTCACATATCAATCAATTATCGCGTTTAGTCAATTTAGTATACCTCTATTTTTATTAGTTGCGACGTAAAGATGTAGTATAGAAAGAGATAGAGAAAAGATAAATAAAAAAATCGGCAGTACCCACGTACGTGGGAAATGACGTTATGCGAAGCATGTGGAGGAAAGGTGACCTAGTTGCATTTTTTTTACTGAGCGACACGTCATGAAATGACGCTAAATATATGTACAAATGTTGCACTCACAGACATATGTTGAACAGTTGCAGATGTTTATATAACCAGTTGTTTGCACATGCGCAATGATGTCAACTGCAAGCTGGTATGAAGCGCTGATGCTCGCGAAGATGCTGGCCCTGGACACTGCTATGTAAATCAACTTCAGCGCAATGGCACCTAACCACAATAGACGTTAACCCGACCTGACGACTGTATCAAAGGGGTGAATATGTAATTTTTATAAAATTAGGCAAGCAGCACAGCAACCACTATTGATGTTTCACGAATAATAGCGTCCAATTGAAAAGTAGTTCGAAAACCTGGCGTAGCTCTGCTGTAGAATGCCTGAGTGCCACGCAGATAGCTTGGTTTTGATTCCTGCTGGGACCCTAAAATACATTATTTGCATTAATAGGGGAGGTCAACGCTGCCTGTTTCCGGTTTTTCTTAAAACTGACAATTATTCTATGCCATCGTTTGGTCGACGCTACCGATGTCGGGTATTTCTTGAAGCATATGCGTTGAAATTACTTTGTTCTCGTCGTTCCTAGGTAGATACTTAGTGTCAATCACCTGCATCGCATACCGGCATACCAGCGGCACATACCCACCCGTGGTTATGTGCCGCTGTCTGACGGCAAGTGCATGACGACGTACGCGACTGACTTGTGACATTATTCATGTCTTGACCAGCACGTCATATTCGTCAAACCATCTTACCCTACTTTTGGTTCACGCCAAGTTAAGAGGATGACCACGAGAGCACCCAAACGTAAGCGGCCAGATAGATAGATAGATAGATAGATAGATAGATAGATAGATAGATAGATAGATAGATAGATAGATAGATAGATAGATAGATAGATAGATAGATAGATAGATAGATAGATCCTGGGGCCAGTGCCCCAGGATTTTAGACACAGCAGCTACGGTGGAAACTTAGAAGGATAGTGTAAATAAAACACAATTGAAGTGTAATAATGAATGCTGATGTTTAACATGCAAGAAGAACGACATGAATATAAAGCACGCTCTAGTAGAGTCTCGGAATAATTTTCACCGCCTTGGCACTATCTCGTGCACCGAAGTCTACGAACATGGGGGTTTTGTACCAATTTTCCTAATGCGACCGCCATGGAAGAGGATGGAGCACGTGCCTTGTGTGCCTCGGTGAACAGCAGTTAGAGTTATGGAGTGCTAATCTAATGCGCCGGGTTATATCCAAGCCGCGGGGATAGCATTTCGATGGAGGCGAAATGAATGAACATCTCCTGAAGTTTGACGCCCCAAAACAACGACATAATTACAAGGAACGCCTTAATGAAGGACTCCGGAAAGTTTGATATTCTGGTGTTCTTTAACGGGTACTGCCAACGCACAGTACACGGGCTTCTATCAAGTAGCCATTGCCGGGTTCGAGCCCATGATCTCCGGTTCGGCACTCGTGCACCCTAACTGCTACACCACCGTGGCCTACATGAACGCGAAATGGTAGGGGCCCGTGTACTCTATGGTGTCAGTGCACGTTACAAAACACCGGATGATCTAAATTGCCGCAGCCCTCCTCTGAGGCGTCTCTCCCAATGAAGTCGACGTTTCGGGACGTAAAACACCAGTGGGTCTTCGAGCTCAGCAGTCGAAAAAATGATGATTCGAAAAGAGCAAGAAGAGCATGGCATTTGACAATGGTACACCAGAATATAAAAATGTGGTGTGCACTTTGTTCAGCCTTTCACTGCAGTTTTACGGTGAAAGCTTTATGAGATCACTTTTCGGGTCGCACGCAGTTGCATGTTGTCCGCTGCCGCCGCCGCCGACGACGATGACGCCGGTGTCCATAACCACAACGCGCGACATTAGAAAGAATCTTAATATTATTGAAACAGTGGGGCATCAACCAGGGTAAGCTAACTTGCTTTAGGCAGGTTTGACCTAGCACCAATCACACAGTGGGGCTAGAACCCATGTCCACTGGGGGCCAGCACAGTATTTTACCACTGAGCTACCCCGGTGCTAGTGAATCTTATTATTATTTAAACAATGGGGCTTGAACCCGGGTCCACTAACTTGCTTTAGGCAAGCTTGACCTAGCACCAATCGCACAGTGGGGCTCAAACCCATATTCACTGGGTGCCAGTCCAGTGTTTTACCACTGAGCTACCCCGAGGCTAGTGAGTTGTCAAACTTGCCTTAGGCAGGCTTGATGTCAGGAAAGCAATTTCGTTAATGCGACTTATAAAGCCCTTTAAAACAGCGAAAGAACAACCAGTCGTCGCACTATGCGAATAGCATAACGAGTGGGCGAGTGGGCTGTCCAGCCCATTACAAAATCTTGGTTTTCTTTCCCTATATTAACTGTGGCGCACAACCACTTCAGCCTTAATTCTTCATCGTCATCAGCCACTGCATTTACAATTGGCACAAAATTCTTTGCAAGTGTTTAGCGGATACCACACTTCTCAGAAAATTGACGAAAAAATAGCACAGCAAATGCCGGCCTACTACCCAAAAGCCTAATATTAATGCCTTTGTAGGTACCAAGCAAGTGTGCTTGCAGTAGTTACCCAATGAGTGTTTTGAAAAGGCTCTGAAAAGCCGCTCACCTAGCTTTCGCTGTGACTGCGCTACACCTGCTGTGCTTACGATAAGAAGAGCCACTGAAGAAAAAAAAAGGCCACACGCCTGCGTGCATTGCTGCATATGTCGTTGAAAGAGAAGAATAGTTTTCTTTCCTGAGGCCCTGTGTGAGATATGGAGGTCATGTGGCAGTAGTGTCGGCATACGAAAGCAACCAGAGATTTTGGGATTACAAAGTTTCAGGGATACGATTAGGTACAAAAAGAGCTACAGTGCGGCTTTAGTGAAGAAATTCTCGAAAGATACAGAAGCAATTACCTTTTGAAAGCTGTGTTTCGATATTGAAGCATAGATATCTTTTTTTTCTTGTATCTTTAGCATGTACAAGAATAGAGTCCTCACGCGTCTCCAGAGCGAGAATCACGATGTCAACAAACTTTATGTTCCATAAAACGGAGCGCTGAACACGCAGTTTCACGCACCTCATTGGCACCCGTTAGGAACTGGGTGAGCACGGGAAAAAAAGTCATGAAGTAATAAAATAGAAACGATATAAAGAAATAGTATCTAAGCAGTACAGAGCAAGAAAACAGTATAGTAATACAAAAAATGTTCAAAGAAAGAAGATAAATACAAATAAGTAAGGGGGATTAGTTTATGCTTCCTTCTTCCTTTCTATCTTTATTTCTTTCTTTCTTTCTTTCCTTCTTTCTTTCTTTCTTTCTTTCTTTCTTTCTTTCTTTCTTTGACCCACCGCGGTGTTCTAGTGGCTCAGGTACTCGGCTGCTGACACGCAGGTCATGGGATCAAATCCCGGCTGTGGTGGCTGCCTTTCCGATGGAGGCTGAAATGCTGTAGGCCCGTGTGCTCAGATTTCGGTGCACGTTAAAGAATCCTAGGTGGTCGAAATTTCCGGAGCCTTCCACTTTGGTGTCTCTGTTAAACCCCACATATCAATCTTTCTTTCTTTCCTTCCTTCTTTCTTTCTTTCTTTCTTTCTTTCTTTCTTTCTCTTTTTTTTCTTTCTTCCTTTCTTCTTCTTTTCTTTCTTTCCTTCTTTTTTCTTTCTTTTTTCTTTCTGTTTTTCTTTTGATAGCATTCGACCCAAGAACATCAAGTCAGTGTCGTTCTCCTAAAAAACAAGTAATGACGTCATCAGCATTTTATCAATCACGGCGTTTTTCTTGGCGTTTCGCCAGACGTTCCCTCAATGCTTCTCATAACTGCGGGCCGTGTCCAAAAGTTAGTTACTGGTTCAGAAGTTCTTTAGAAACTACCAGAGTTAAGTAAAGTACGAATAAATGTAACGGAGTCAGCAAAAGAAACTGGTACTGGGGCTCCAGCAGTCCTTTATGTTGATCTGTCTTTTTTTTATCTGCCCTCATTGTAGCTATAAAAGTGAGAGGGCGGTTCTTTTTGTAGATGTCACAGTGGTCCACTCCCCTCCTCCAGGAATGTGTAAAGCCACAAAGAAAAAAAAAGAGAATGGCCGGTATGGTCAGAGCACTGGCGCGTCGCCAGGTGGCTTAAATGAAGAGGGGGCAGTTACACTGCCCAAAGAGACGGCTCCATTATGTAACAGCCAATGTATTCGGAACATTCACCGAAGCGTCATTTTGTTAGGGTGTACGGATGCTACGTTCATGTCAGGAACAGAAGCGCTATTTCACAGTGATAATTTTTTTTTGTTCTTCCTTTCTTAGGCTACACACTGACCACTTTGATTGTTTCCGTATGACCAAACACAATAAAATGTGGTACATATAGGCAAACTTATGTGGTTCACATCCCCGCGGCAAGGGTAGCGGTCACGTTTCTCGAGCGCTGACCCAAAAATCGGGGGTTTGATCCGGGGCCGCCATGGTCGTACTTTAGCGGAGGCGAAATGTTTAAGGCCCGTGTACTGTGTCATGTCAGCGCACGTTCAAGAACACCATACAATCGAAATTGCTGAAGACCTGCAGCAGGGTGTGCCACATATTCATAGAGCAGTTATCAACGTAAAGCCGCATATATTATCAAGGGTTCCCACAGCTTGTACATCAATTCGCAGCACATGTGCGTTACTGTCTTTGACAATCATACAATACGGGCCATCTGGGCATGCGGCCGAATAAGTGCCGCCCTCTTATTGGTGTACTTTCAGACGCGGTTTATTCGCTGGGAATGTACCATTCGGTATATTCGGCCGAATATAAAAATATGGCCCTGCGCACGCTTCTTTGGTACAGGGCCGGTTGTTTCCAGTTTTATTATTTCGAATTTCGCACGCCAAGACAATAATAATAATATAAGTCACGCTGCAGAGGAGGATTCCGGGAAATTTAGATCATCTCCTGTTCATTACCACGCACCCATATCATAAACACAGGCTTCTAGCATTTCGCCTGTATCAAAATGCCAACGCCACGGCTGTGATTAAACCGACGGCGTTCTTGTTGGCAGCTGAGTGCCGTAACACCGCGCCGCCAAAGTGGATAGCCCCGCCGCGGTGGTCCAGTGGCAAAGGTACTCGGCTGCTTACCCGCAAGTCGAGGCATCGAATCCCGGCTGCGGCGGCTGCATTTCCGATGGAGGCGGAAATGCCGTAGGCCCGTGTGCTCAGATTTGTGTGCACGTTAAAGAGCCCCAGGTGGTCGAAATTTTCGTAGCCCTCCACTACGGCGTCTCTCATAATCATATGGTGGTTTTGGGACGTTAAACCCCACATGTCAATCAATCAACTGAGGCGTATAGTCGTCCCCGGCAAAGGAACATAAGGTACATTGAGCCTGAGCCTTGTGACACCTATAGCTAATGTTGTGAAGTGATAGCCAGATCCACGACAACTTGGCATACAGTTTGTTTTTTTGAAAGAAAATCATTGCAAGCACGTGTGGCTAAGGTACTCGGCTGCTGACCAGCAGGTCGCGGGATCGAATCCCGGTTGCGGCGGCTGCATTTCCGATGGAGGCGGAAATGTTGTAGGCCCATGTGCTCAGATTTGGGTGCACGTTAATGAACCCCAGGTGGTCAAAATTTCCGGAGCCCTCCACTACGGCGTCTCTCATAATCATATGGTGGTTTTGGGATGTTAAACCCCACATGTCAATCAATCAACCGAGGCGTATAGTCGTCCCCGGCAAAGGAACATAAGGTACATTGAGCCTGAGCCTTGTGATACCTATAGCTAATGTTGTGAAGTGATAGCCAGATCCACGACAGACAACTTGGCATATAGTTTTTTTTTAGAGAAAATCATTGCAAGCACGTGGTAAATAGAATATTTTGTATATTGGTACTTGCTGCGAAGTTTTGATTAGATATTGGTCAATACAAAACATATGATTAAACGCAGTTGCTGGCAGAGAAACCGCAACGCGCACTTGTGTAGGATCCTTGGTGTAGCAAGCACATTTACGCAAGTAAGTGGCTCTGGGGAGCGTGATACTCTGCTCCGAACGCCGGCTTTTTCGCGTGCCCTAAAGCCATCAGCCCACGAAAATCAATTTCGGGGCCCTGCAATTCGCGGCCTCTTTTCAAAACTATGTTGTAACTGCAACTTTTGAATACAGTCGGCCGCTTCTTGCAGTGAACTTACTTGTTGCTTCTCATTTATAAAACACTCCAACTTAGGACGCGCGCATTCAGCGAAATGCCGTCGAAAAAGCTTGCACAATAGTGGTCGGTGAAAGGAAAGACTATCCCACTGCAAAAGTGGGTGAAGAGGTCGGAAAAGTTTCACTCGGTATCCTTTGGTGCTTTACGTCGGTGCACACTGAACCATGCCTGTGTATTCAGGCATGTGGGACGGCTTTAAGCTCTCCCCTAGTAGAGTACCCTGTGCTCTAAATCGTTACCCCCTTTTTCTAACCCCCCACGTTTTCTTATTTAGGGCGGCTTACTGCTCTCCCATAGTTGAGTAGCAATTGCTCGAAATCGTAAAACATTTTTTCTAAACACACCTTGTACTTAGAATTGTTGAATATTCATTCTAAGCAGACATCAATCCTGGTTTTTGGTGCCCTTATTAAAATGGGACACTTATTGTTCTTTCGCAGTAGAGTATATAGTGTTCCAATTCGTCCAAGCTTTGTTGTAAACGCACTTCTTGCGTGCCACTTAGGGCGTGCTCTGAGACGCCTTCTTGGCTTTGCGAAGTGGAGTATGAAGTACTCTGAATGGTTAATCGATTTTTCTAAGCACATTTGTGGTAAGGAAATGTCATAAAGCTACGTTGATTTGTTATTGACGTCAACTGTTAATGGTATAATAAATAATTCTAAACACACCCAAAAGAAAACCAACTCCTCTCCCGTAAAACAGTCATAAGAGTACGAGTACTGCAAATTGCGTCCGTTTCCTCGTAATAGAAAGAGCTCTTCCATAACCTAGCCGCGGCCGCTCCAGGAGATGTTAGGCCTGTTGAATTTTGCTTAAACACGAAGACACGAGCGGTAAAGCGGTGTTGGCAGTTTCATCCTAGTTTGCTGTAGAAATGGTGCGCCGCTGCAAAACACCGCGCGTACATCGAATGAAAAAGAAAAAGAAACACAGCATGTCCACGGAGTGAATGATGATGAAGAGGTGAAGCTTTGGAGGTAAATCGCGAAACTGAATTCTCCGTGAATCTTGCCCACTCGATACACCATATCCATGAAGTGAATGATGAAGGACCTTGCTCTGTCCATCCATCCGTTCATTCGCCAGCCAGCCAGCCAGCCAGCCAGCCAGTCCGTCGGTGCATCTGTCTGTCCATCTGTCCACCGACCCGTTCATCTGTCTGTACGTCCATCCATTCGTCAGCCTGTCTGTTTATCCGTCTGTTTATCTGAACATCTTAACGCAGCTTGCGTCACCGCATCATCTAGTGATCAATTCGAATACTGCGGATGCGAGCGCCATCTAGTGAATAAGTTGCGTACTAAAGGTAGCTACGACTGACTGCTAAGGCGGACAAGTGTAGGCCTCTTGCAGTTTCGCCCCTAAAACTTGTTTGATTCCTTTGAGACGAAAAATGAGATAACCCGAAAGTCGTAACAGTCGTTACAAGAAAAAAGCACACCATATCCACGGAGTGAATGATGAGTAGGTCGAAGTGTTCATCAGCCCGTCCGTGCTTCAGTCCATCCACGCGACCATCTATGCGTCCATTTGTCTGTCCATGCGTCCGTCCGTGAGCCTATTCTTCCGTCGGTCGATCCGTTCGTGCGTCCATCTGTCCGGACGTCCACGCGTCCATTCATTTGTCCGTCCATCATCTAGTGTGTCTGTCCATCCGCCCATGTGTCCATTTAGTGAACTCTCTAAGTAACGTCATCTCGCATCTCGCATCCCCTGTGGCACATAACCGCTCCGCGTGCCCATTCATCCGTCCGTCCGTCTGCTAGTCTGTCTGTCTGTCCATCCATGCGTCAGTCCATGCGTCCTTCTAGTGAACCCTCCAAGTACCAGCATCTCCCATCTCGCATCTCCTGTGGCACATAGCCGCTCTAGAGCGGGTATGTGCCACCAGTGGCTACATACATACATACATACATACATACATACATACATACATACATACATACATACATACATACATACATACATACATACATACATACATACATACATACATAGGTGTGACAGACCCACGCCATAAGTAGCCTCACTCCTAAAAGGACGGCTGGTATGGTCAGACCACTGGCGCGTTGTCACATGTCTTTAAAAAGAGGGAAACACTGTCGAAAGGGACGACTCCATAATGGAATTGCTAGGGAATTTGGTGCATACGCCAAAGCGTCATTTTTTAGAGTATAAGAATGCTACGTTCATGCCAAGAACAGAAGCGCTATTTCAGAGTGATAGTTTTTTTTTGTCCTTTCTTTCTTTCGGCTACACACTGACAAATTTGATTGTTTCCGTATGATCTCGCACAATAAAATGTGGTACATATTGGCAAACTTATGTGGTCCTCCCCGCGGTGGCGTAGCGTTTACAGGAAACAAGTCGTTACGGAAGTAGTTTATATTTGCTGTGCATTGATATAGGACAACTTATATCAATGCACATGAGTGTTTTTTTGACAGCTAAAGTGCCGTTTGCCGTAAATACATCCACTTTGACATTTAGCGATACATCTGTATCCCTACGGCTAACATCTATGCTTAATGATTGATTAATCATTAAACATGCCCTTGTGGTCACGCATACTTGTTGTAGCGGTAGCAGTTAACGGTGAGAGGGGAACAAAAGAAAGTGATGGTTAGCCAGAAGAGCGAGACTGGTTGTACAGAAAACTTGGGATGAGGTCGAATACTCGCAGCATGTGTGAGTTAATGAAAGCCACTTAGAGGGAACACAACACGCGCTCTGTCTTCCTTGTTGGCCGGCCACCATTTTTTATGGGGCGAACGTATCAATGGGGAACGCGTAGTTGCGTTCAGATAAAGCAGGTGCGCTTCAGCCTGCTTCATCGTTGTGCCTAAATGTAGCGTCTTTTAGGGGCGTAGCTCCTTCAAGCGGCACCCGTCCGTCCCTCGTTGTCGTAGTCGTATTCGTAGTGTGTAACCAGTGTTACATTTTGGTCTTCAAGGTGGTGCCGGTGGGAGAGTTCTGTGCTTTGTTGAACAATAAAAAGTTCGCGGCGGGCGCGTTAACTAAAAGCGGAATGCTCCTGTCTCTCATTCCCCATTAGCAGCCATTAGCATGTGCATGGAGCACTATCTGACAAGAAAGGATTGCTACGTTACACTCGCTGGGTGTAACCTCCTTAGTTTTAGAAAGGTTTAGCGAGCGTTAAGCCGCAGTGCCATGAATACAGTGAACTCGTATATACCATGAACTCGAGGTGGCTAAAGGTGGGAAGTAGACCCGAAGCGCACGCCGTAAGAAAGTGTGCGTGTGCCACCTCTCATTTAGTCCTTGGAATGTCCGCTGGATGGCGGTGCTTCTGTATGGGGAATATATGATGAAAAGAAGCGAGATGGTGGTACTTGGAGTGTTGAATAGATGGACGAACGGATACACAGACAGATGCATGTATGGATGCATGAACGGACGCAGGGGGGATGCTTGGACGAACGCAGGGACGGACGCACGAACAGGCGCACGCACGAACAGGCGGATGGACGCATGAACGGTCACACATACGGACGCATGAACAGACGTAAGCAAGAACGAATGGACGGACGAATGCTTTGCCCCACTCTCCATCATGAACTCCGTGGATATGCTGCAATTTTTTTTATTTTTTTTGCGTTCGAGCTGCTCAGCGGCACAACAGCTTCGTGGCGTCACACCACTGTAAAAACAAACAAACAAACTTATCGCCTCTGAGATGGGCGTGCACACCCGTCTCAGAGCCATGCGCTTTGTTTTCTAAGACAACTGCAAGATGGCGCTAATGTTTCACGTGTGATATGACGATGCGCAGGTTTGCCTCCACTGCACGCTCGAGGCGCTCTAAAACAGTGCCTCCAGAATACCATTCACCGATTTTCTTGCGCAGAACATCAAATGAATGACTTGTCCACTCTCTCCACACGCAAAACTATCGTCTTTCTACGACATTTGCAGATTTAATGCAGATACAAGGCCAATTTGTTATCCAGCGGCCATGCCTGCACAATCCCACCACACAATGTTCATTGAAAACTACGCGGATGCGCTCTCTTCACAGATGTTTTCATTGATGACGCTTAAAAAAAAACTTCTACGCTTCGGAGCCGGCGAGCAACCTTCTTTCGATGCCTGCACTGTTTACAGTGCACACGCTATTCCACTTTGCATACAACTATGGTGTAATGAAAACTTATGACAATTTCACTTCTCAAGAACTTTGACCAATCCCGAGTGCTATCAATACGCTCGGCTAAGCGTTGTCTGAAGAAAACATATCATCAAAGCCAACAGTTTCGACAACTGTTTTTTTCTTCTTTAGGGCAACTATTGAAAGAACGCAGGACCTTAAGACGAAACGTTTGCACCCTCGATAGTCGCCGTTTCAAGAATTCTAACAGCAACGCTGTTTACGCTATAGACTTAATTTGTGAGGCATATCATTAAATGTGTACGCGCCACCGAAATTGGTTGAATCTCACTACTAACATTTTGCGCAATACAAATAAACACGGCAACAGTTAGCCCAAATGTGAAGCGACAGCAGCGAGACGAAGGCCCCGAGTTCGTACAACGAGAAATTACGGGGAAACGGGAAAGGCAGCCATGACTGCGAGAAGACCCCGAAGCCATCGAAGGAGGACTTACTGCCCGTTGATCTACGTGAAGTTGGAACGCCGTTTTTCAGTGCGAGGTGCTGTTTCAGCATTCTGGACATGCGTGTCATGTCTGTGAATGCATGTGGTTTAAATCGAGTGTTTATGCGCTGAGAATCCACGTAAGAACAACCTAGCATCCACTAGATAAGGTCTAGCAACAATCTAGAAGCAACCGGATCAGTTTTCCGAATTGTCCAGTTTCGCTCATTCAAGCCTTGCGATGGTTTGGCACTAGCCTCGCCTTCCCTTCATCTCTTCAAACTCGCATCTTCTCCTAAACTACCACCTCATTCGAATAGGCAACTAAGAAGTAGTTCTTACGTGACGTCTTCACTTTCTGAATTCAACCTTCGGCGTGTTCACGTGTCAACCAGAGACTGATCCTCTTAACTGCACGCTACTGATCGAACCTTCCAAAATCCTCAAGTTTCTTTTTCTTATTTCTCCCATTCCTTCTTCGCAATTTTTCTTGCGTCTTCCTTTTTTACATTTTCTTGCACTTTTTAACCTCGAGACTGCTCGACGTAGATCTATAGTCCCCTCCCTCCTCGTGGTTCTCATTTCCCAACTCCCTCGACGGGACTAAATTTTTCGCCCTCCGGCCATAATTTCTTACGCGCCTGCGTAATGGCCCATTCGTTTCGTGCTCTTTCCCCACAGGACTAGCCATGACCAATGTGCGAAATGGCATGATGAATAGGCTTACTAAGGAGACATATTTATGCTCCAATTCTTGAAATCGCTTGCTGTTTTTTTTAGGAGGTTGAGCTAACTACGCTTCATGCAGATTACGCGAGCTGACTGGTCATACCAAACTCGAAAGTTAATAGAGAGTTGTAGTAAGTACAAAAGCTGAACGAAGAAAAAAATGGATGAAGAAGATGCTGAAAAGTAGAGTTTGGACAACAACTGTCTATCTAACTGCATATTAACTGTTTAGCAAGAAAGAACTTGCGAATGAAAAAAAAAGAATGTGATCAATTGCAAAGTATTAGTCGTTGCACCCTATAGCTGCGGTACTGCTGTGAAAAAGAGCCCGTTTGCAGGCGAAATTTCTTGTCCCTTCCTCCACTGTTATTGGGGCCCTGTCTCATTCACAGAAAAAAACGCTACTCTTTAATAGCCTAGGTAATAAAACTAATCAAAAATTTGAAAGTGACTTCTTCAGGTTAATAAAAATAACTGTAAGACACTTCTATTTATGGAACTTACCAAAGAATATGTGGAATTCATGGTTTCGTGAATCGAACGGAAGTTGTGAAACGAATAGGGATGATGTAAGATTGTCTAATCAGGTACGCAACAGACCCTCATATAAATTGTAAATGTTTCTTTCCTCCTATGCAGTTCAAATCACTAATGGCGGCTAGCCACTTACGTCAAATAGCCTGTTCAAATGCGGCTTGCTTGCCCAATGACGTGGGAAATGTTGAGTCGGTTCCCTTGATATAAACAGCTCTGATAGAGTGCATCTGTGCGTTCAACTAGAACCATGGTTCCACTTGAAGCACGACAGGCGCCGCCGTTAATATGTGACGCGAACGGGAACCAAGCACCAAGTGAGGGCATATATGACGCGAACGGGAACAACAACCTGAGCTGAAAACAAAAGGTGCAGGAAATGAAGACCGTATACCAAACGCTGAGGAGTGCACAGACATTGATGAGATAAGCAATAACACAGACAAAAAGTTCTGAAACAAAGAGAAGCAACCCTATTTGCGGAGATTGCAAACATCGCTGGGAACCGTCGAAAGAGAGGCAGCTTGTAAGCCGCTTGGCTGATATGACAACATTGATGGCGGGAGCGAGGGAACAAATAACTTTTTTTTTCTTGTCACCAAGAAGGTGTCATTATGATCTCAAAGGTGATTCTTCTTAGCTTACTTGGCAGTGCTTATACATTTCGACGTTTTGTATTTGTCTGCAAAGTGAAGGATTAGTTTGTGTTTAGTGACGGGAGGCGGCTCTTCGCCTGCCACCTTCGGTCGTCGAGGCAAACCCGATGCCTGGTGGTGCCGTAACTTCCGTCGAACGAAATTTTATGGGCGCAAAATAGCCTGTTTTTTATTGCCGCATGCCCTATTTGAAGAAGGTTGAGGTATGCATACTTGCTCCAAGGACAGAGGTTTTCTGGAACCTCCAGCACAGATTGTCAAAAATACAAGAATTAAAAATGCATATTCAACGTCAAGTTTCTTTTTTTTTCTTATCCCGTATCTAAAAAAAAAACTCCGTTTTTCGTGTCTTTATTTCATCGATGAAGCCTTTTCTTATAGCTTAGATCACGAGAACATGCCGTTGATTTGATAGACGAGAAACTGAATACCTTGCCGGCTGAGCTTCCGCAAAACTTGAGAGCATGGATTTCTTGACTGCTTTAGATTATTGATGCATAAGTCGTCCTCATTCTAAGCCTAAATGTCTGCCTATATTCACCAAAGTCTTCCGCGATAGAAGGCTTAGTTAGCTACACCAGCTATTCGCAGGTTTTTGGGAAATAATCCAATGGGTGAGGCTTCGCTATCTTTACACCGCCTCTGACTTATGGTATCGCAGAAAACCTCTGCGTTATATCCTAGCAGTGTCTGCTAGTGGTCGCTCCATCCAGATGGACGGTAGAACGGTGTGATCAGGTTTTTCAGAGTAAAGTATTTTCAGTTGAACATGAAGAAAATTTTGAGTCGATCAGTTTTATTATTGTGGTGCTCTGCGCAGTGACAGAATAAGTCAAACAGAATGCACAGCATCAGTGGTGCCTGGTGCATTAGGTTACGATTTCACCACCTACTTGCGTTGCTTTGTAAACGTGACATGTTTTATGTTGCGTTGTTTGCAATAAAGAAGCCGAAGGCTGCACTTAAAGGGACACTAAATGAAAAAAAAAGCGGTTTTCTTGCGAATTATTAAGGCACTAATCTACTACTATCCCGAAAACACCACTCTAAAAATTAAGCGAGCACGCTAACAGAATATGTGGGTGGAGACGCCACCTTGAGATTTCCGCACTTTGACGTCATAGATTTTCACGGCATGTATACTTGGTCCTACGCAGTTTCAGGTCGATAAAAAGCAAGTAATTGCCATCTTTGGAGGCCACAAACTTAGCGTACGAAGAGTCAGAAAATTTAATCAAGCCAATTGTATAGAAAGTACTAAAGACACATTCTAAAATTAGCAATGTCAGATGTGCAAATTTTGGCGCAAAATTTGAAAATGAAACTTCAACAATCATTTTCTCCTTTAATATAAACTTAGAACTTGAGACTTAAACTTGACCCAAAATGAAACTTACGACATTAGACTTCTCAGAGTACAGCTTAAAAATATAAAACCAAGTTCTTGTTTCACTTTGGTGTCGCTTTCACTTGTGAAATTCATTTAACGAAAAAAAAGAGTGCCTGTATACTAATAAACTGGCAAGCTACTATTTAACCACGTGGCTCCTTGACGTGCGGATTACTTGTCTTCTCTAGCAAAAAGCTAACATCACCAAAAGCTGGCCCGTGTTGTCTTCATTCTCTTCAAAGTCACTTTGGTCCAAGATACCGGCTCTGCGAGTGTTCCCCGGGTTGGCGGTTTCTGCAGCCCACGCTTTGCCTCGAGCTCCCGCCGGCGCTGACGGGATACCTTCTTGCAATGCTACTCTCTCCTCCCTTTCTAGCTTCTCTTCTTCATATCATTTTTACTTCTCCTTCCCCGTCCCTAAGGTTTGCTTAGCCGTGCCCCACAAAAGGCAGAAAGTTACAAAATAAAACAAAAGCGCCTTCTAAGGTGAAATTCGCAAATATTTAATGAAAAAGGACGTCTTGGCCTTCTAGGTGGTAGCCTTTTTCACCGAAACGTCGTTTTCTCAATTTTTGTGCATTTTACCTTGGTCAGCGTTTTATTCTACTACGATTATGCCCGACCAGATCTTGACTATGGCAGACAATAGCGTAATTTTTATTTTGATCTTTCCTCGACCACTCAGTGTCAACTTTTCCTTGTAATATTATCAGAGTAGCGGTATCATTATCCAGTGCTGCATAAACATTTCTTCTCTATGTCACCCAACGCATCGTTGTGGAAGCTAGCCAGACCTCTTGAAGCAGGGGCGTTCATATTATTATACGTATACCTCTCTGTTCTCGGCACCCAAAATATAAAAAGGATACGTTATTATGGTGCATGGTAACGGAGGCTGTGTTCTGCCTTACAAACTAAAAAACTGTTTTATACGTTTGTTACTATACAGCTGAATCACTTCGTGTATATTTTTTCTCGTTTTTCGGTAATTCATTTGCAGGCCATCACGACGTGTTCGTACAAAGATTCTTGCTCGGCTCGCGCGGGCGTTCAAAACAATGTAACCGGTCCAAGAAAGACGCAGACTTCCATGTTTTGCTGATGGACCTTATTACAAGATTCAACATCAGAGCACATAAAGTGCAAAGCGGAGTATAGGTAAGTAATAAAGGTGTAAAATTAGCGCTGAATTGCGTTAAAAACGTTACGCAGTTTAGCTATCAGGGCTGGCTGATGCAAGACACGGGAACAACGCAAACACGAACGGATGCAGTATACGGACGCAGGTTAGTCACGCACGTCATTGCGGTTCGACATATATAAATAAAAATATTCGCACATTAGCCTTGCGTGTTTTTTTTCATTTTCTCGACTATCATTCATTTTTTCAAGGAAGAAATTATACAAACTACACATGTCGTGTCGAATAATTCTTGAGGAGTCACATTCTGTGGGAAGATTGATAGATGGATACAACATTATTTGAAAAAAATAAAAATAAAAGTCAATGCGGTTGGACTCTTACACGTCCGGAAGCCTTCTGACCAACACCACTAGGCTTTAGGACAGCGATGTCTATGCTGATAATCAGCGTCAAAGCACAGATATCTATGCAAGGCCACTGCTCGTCATACGCTGTCCCCTTCAATCTGGCTGCGTGTGCCCGTGACATGAACGGCATCCATTTTCAGTTTAGATTTCGATGTCTCGCTGCAGCGTGAAGCGCAGAAAATTTTGGCAGACATGATTGTGAGCGCCAAGTGTACGCATTGCACTTGTCAGCTTGAAATGACCAGACTTAGTGAAGGGCCCTTTAAGAACCAGCTGAGCGCAAACAATATTTTTCATTTTGCTTAAGTATTTTTTTCATAAATAGATTGTTTACGTTGTGAATCACAGCGAAAGAGAAACAACGGCTGTCATTTCACGCTTCATGTAACAAAACGTATAAGCACATCATTGTCACGAGTGATAAATGCACGATGAAAAAGGTCGCTACGGGAGACAGTGATTATTGTGGTACGAGCAAAGATAGTCTGTCGAAAAAATGTTGAACTTCTCAGGGTACACATGAAACCATCAGTGACTCCAGGACCTTTGACACATTCCTCAAGAGTGCCACAATGTCTTGAAAACAGCTTGGTGCAACACAATGGCTAAAATGAGATTCCATTGTGTTCATTGGTGTCTTCTAAATGCATTTTGAAAGCTTAGACATGTTCTTATCCAAAGTGATGTACGCTCCGACGTGTCAGCTTCGGCAGGGCACTTCATTGATATATATATTCATGCGTCACCCTTTCGCAGAGTGGCCTGTGATTTTCACTCGAAAAAAAAAAACATTCCTGGTATGTGCCTGGAAGCAGACGAACACGAATGAAGAGGGAAAAAAAGAAAAAAACGGCAAGATATTGAGAAAGTGTTCTGTACCGTGGGACGCTTTCAGTGATGAAACTATTCGAATTGGCATGGGACGCTTTTATACGTGACCTTCTGCAAATGGGCTGTCCTCTTAGTACTCTATTAAGAGGAGTCCTGTACATTGACTCATCTTTGGAAAGTTATCAGAATAACTGAACATCCATGTATCGTCATTCATATTCCACCATCTGTTGTGCTACAGCTTATCGTAACAATGACTGACATTTCCTTTCAGATCTTAAGGTTACTGCATGTAACTCGTGCATACAGCTACAAACCATACTGCATTGTTCGCAATTGAGCTACAGCAGGGAGTACTGATGTTTGGTAACACTCAGAACAGAGTGGCCAAAGTACGGGGTTTTCAATGTGACAGTCATCGTAGGGAAGGGCACTAGTGCAAAACTCCATGATGTTAGCTCGTTCGACAATTGTATTTCTGACACTATAAGGACGTTATCGAATAGAAATAGGTGAGCTATCAACAAAAATAAAAAAAAGTTCTGCAAGCACAAAACATCTTTGGGAAACAGAAAAAAGGATTTGTGGCTGCGAAAAACGATTGAGCTGCATAAAAGTGGGAGATGCATCTGTTTCTTTCGCACATGCTTTTGAACAGTGATTTTGAGCCACGAATGTTTCGGTGACCTCTTTTGGACATGTAGAATTCTTTATCGTCCTATTACAGTAAGATAAAGAAGATGGGGGGGGGGGGGGGGATGGCATATGTTAAGAGGAATCGCCGAGTAAAATAGGTGCCTTTTCCTTCTTCCTGACGTGCAATGGTCAAACTATAGGACCACACCAATTACATTGCAACAGGTTGTAAATAAGTTGTGTGGTCTGCAGCATCATTCAATCTGTTTCTAGCTATGTTTGATCTTGAAATATGCGAGCCTGCAAAAAAACATGCTTTGTCGAACATTCCATAGAAAGCAGCAACAAAATCTTCTCAATAGCTCCTTGGTGAAGGGTGAACAAAGTAAACACCTCAATAGTACTGATGTGTTATGTGGTGAAGTTGAAAAAGCGCGTTTTCAATTTTTAAGGTGGGTTTCGCGGACTCCCAAAGTTGACATCGTGGATCGAGTCCGAAAACAACTATTTGAGAATTACTGTTCTACACGTATTTGACTTCACCTGTTAGGTGCCTCGTCTCTTTCCTGTTAAGTTGTTAGTGTAAAGTTAGCGCTTGCTCACGTCCTGAAGTTTTTCTGCTTGTTTGCGGCTGTATTTTAAGGAACGCTTTACTTGTGCTGCGTTAATAGATTTTTTTTGCTATATAGCCTTCAAGAAAAGCAACGTTTTATGCCAGTGGGCCCACGGTCGTCACGCGGCTTTCTAACTACGTTGATAAACACGGATGCAATAAAACTGGAAATGCATTCGTACAGCCCCGCTGCCCCCTTTCTGTGAGTGTTTGTTAGCACGGTTAAAAATAGAACAGCCAGCTTCATTGCATAAAATTCGCCAAAATAGCGAAGCTGACAGCCCATTTCGTTAGGTCATTCCTATTTTCAGTCTTGCGCCAGTTAACTTTTTTTGTGATAATCTGACCCTTCTGTCTGCATTTTTCAAGCTCTTACAGTCGAGGCAACAAAGATCGACAATTTAATGTGCCGAAAGCAAAGTTTTAGTTAATGGAGACGCCATAGTGAAGATCTCTGGAAATGAACAGCACACCTTGTTTTCTTTTTTTAACGTGTGCTGACACCACGCCGCACGCTGGCCTCAAGCACTTCTTCTCTCTAGAAAGGCGATCCACCACAACCGAGACCAAACCCACGAACTTCGAGGCAACATCAAAGTACAATGGCTGAAAAAGCAACAACAAGGACAATAAAAGCTCAGCCACTAACAGTGCCTTAGTGAGAAAAGTAACGTAGACGCTTGTAATCCGTACGCATCTCCAACAACAAAAAAAGCGTACGCTTTTATTGCGGCCTGTAAGCGCTGAAAAACACGTAACTACAGAGAGGTTACTGCGCTAGAAAGTAGGACGGCGAGAGTAACGCCAGTAAACGCATGAAACAAGATCATGTCATCACAACAGCCGATGCCTCGATCCTCAGCAGCAATTCGATTGCAAGTGGCCGTTGTCCCGAGAACCAGAAATTGATTCGCTTAAATGTGACATACCTACTGAAGAGAGAAAGAGAACAATAAAGTTTCACCGTCGACTGGGCAGCCAATTTCTTCCATTAAACATACGGGAGCTTATTATAGCTGCCAATTTAAGCAGGGCTCCAACGCGGGATGAGTTCAGGCCGGGTCCCAATGCATAGCTACTCGCCCGTTCGTATTGCAGCGAGATCCTCGGCGAAAACTCGTAATGAACAGTCAGGCGTAGTGTGTACCTTTCGAATTTCGCACTTTCTGTTCGTTTACGATAGACTCTATCCTCTTTTCTTGCAGTTGAATCATACACTTTGGATATTCACATCAATGGGTCCTCGCAAAGTTCAAACTACCAACACAGCAAAAGGGTAATTCAGACGCCTCCGCGAGACCCAATGTTCTACCCATAAATAGAAAATTCTATAAATAAAAAAAACTGGTGGAGTCTGTAATGAATACTCAACGTTTAAATGCAAGAGTGCGGGGAAGCTTGGAAAAGAAGTGTTGGTGATGCGCAAGGTAGTGTTCTCAAAATAAATAAGACCGGAGTTGATAGAAGGGCGCGCAATATCGCGACCAGCATCGATTGTCCCGAAAATTATTTATTTACGACCAATAGAAAAGATCACATAAACACGAATACTCATATTGCAAACTGATGTAGTCAAGTCCGCCTTTCTACGGAAAAAGCTAGCGAACCACGTAGTATGCGATGTCATCTCACGTTGAAGAACACCAGATGACAGAAATTGCCGGAACCCTCCAAAACGACGTGTCTCATGATAACATCCTAGTTTGGGCACGTAAAATACCAGATGCTTTATGAATTACACTGCTGATTTCGTTCTATTTATAGTACAGTAACCGTATTGTTTGCTTAGGGAACATTACAAATACAAACTACAGTGAACTATAACATCAAATCAGTGAAAAAGAAGCGCATGCTATGTACAGATGAAGTGATCAACGAAGTCGAGTACAAAATAAAGCTATGTAGTGTTGTTTCTGACGGTTCCTTCCATAACGCGAACGAATCCTCCTCAGTTGCATCGTCTAGAGAATTAATTCCATCCATTCATGCACGGTAGTACCTTACACTTCCCCTGCCGACATTGATTTGTTAGCTTGGTTATAATGCGTTTGAACGAAGGAGTGAATAATGAACCTATAAATAAATAAATAAATAAATAAATAATTAAATAAATAAATAAATAAATAAGAATGTTTAATAATAAACAAATATTTATACCGAAAGCACGAAATAACTGAGGAATGCAAAGCGTTACATAATAAAAACAGTTTATTTTCGACGGGAAAAGCTGCTGGTTTATCTATTGTTTACTGAAGCCTGCTGCTCGACCCAGTCAAAACAGGAAAGGCGATAAAGTAGAATGAAGAGCATAGGAAAAGGTTCAGCATAAATATAGTAACCTTATGTGATCGATTACAATTACAGAAAAAAGAAGAACGATAAAAGGATGCATAAAAATTAGGATTCACTGGAGCCTAGCCGGGGCACTAAAAGACAAGCGAAAATTCTTTTCCCTTGGCGCCTACGCTGACGGTCCTGTTGAAACTAATAAACCGTACACAGCTTCGTACGAATAATATCAACAAATACTTGACGTCACTTTGCCAGTATCGTTAGTTGGGCATAATCGATGGAAACACTTCAGCAAGCTGCACCAGAAAGTATTTACGATGGTCATTTATAGTATATTCACTCTAACAGATTTGCAAGCGTTGGAGTTATTGCACTTAACTCTTGGGTTTCAGGTAACTAGGCCCCACTCGAATACTTGAAGTAGCTTCTCACAAATTCTCAATGTGTCTTAATGTCGTAATAACTATAGGTTCCGGTGATGTTCGTCCAGTCCGGTTAGTTTTGTTAGATTAGATTCATTAGGTTAGATTTGTTCTTGTAAGCAAACACACGACGCAATGTTTTCGATTTGATGTTGCGCCTCAGTTATGTGCTATACTTTCTTTTTCATCGACAATGTTCACAAGTATGAACGCAACCATCAGATTAAGATGGTTATGCCTTGAGCAAGGGCTTGAACTTTCACCGGGTGGCTGAATCGTTTAGACAGGCAAACAGAAAAACAGACCCAGATTTCTGCGCCGAAGTATCTCAAGAAAGACTGTCGTCTCTAAAAAAAATGCGAGCAGCAGTTGTTCCCTCAGAGTTCTTAGTTATGAAAGGTAACTTTGATAGCAGATACAACCAAGAAAAATTGAATAAATCTCAGAGAAATGTAGCGTGGCAGAATCTTTCTGAAAAATTAGGTCAGCGGAAGATTAAAGAATAAAAAAACACACGGAATCCAAGCGGCAGAAACTCATTTAAAATGCTAGTTTGGTCCCGTTCCCGAAAAATGTTAGAAGTTCTCGCCACAAATCCAATTTCCTAACGATACGCGGGGCGGAAATTCCGCCTAGCTGTGATCGCTACAGCTTATCGTGGAAGCAGTTGGGAAGGCGGACGCATACTGCGCGCTCGCACAAACACGTGGCTCGGGTCTGTTTACAATCTTGGGTATACATACACGGTACGCTTCATTCGATACAAAATGCGCCCGTTAAACATTGCGCAGCTAGATGCTCGAGCTGAATAAGACATTGACAACCACTTTGAGTAGCGCTTGGAACAGCGGAACGGACTTCTCGGCAGTCCGCGTTAGTTTAGAGTACCTTATAGTGATTCATCCCACATGTATTTTGCCTCGTCTGCATTTTCAAACAGTGATGTGCGTGATGCTTGTTTCACAAAGACAAAGTTTAATAGCGAGTACGAACGTGTATTGCGAGTTGTGTCACGAGCCTATAATTTATGTTTTAGTGTTGAACTGCTGTTCTCATTTTGAGTTTGTTTCTGTCTAGAAAAAAATGGAACCATGGACGTCGTCAAGCCTTGCTGGTTTTTCGTGCATGTTCCTCAACATTGTATCAGAGATTAAATAAATACCATTTGATAGAATTTCTGCGTAGTTTGACTGACCTAAATTTTTGCCGCTATTCACAATATTTTGAAGCGAGTAATACCATAGAGATACGAATATAGAAAGGAACAGTCCTTACCTATCTCAGAATATTCTGGGTTAAGACAAATTGAAATGGAAACAAGAATAACTTGTGCTGTCTTCATATCAGAGCCGAGCTCCCGCCTCCTGAATTACGCGCATGGTGCATTCATGATCAGACGACTACGTCAACAGACTTCTGTTCTGCGCCCTCTTGCTTATTTATTGTGCGTTTCGATGAAATTATCCGTGCGTGATTTAGCGAAAGACCCCGCATGGCTAAGGTAGTTAGACGCTCAATTCGTCTTCAACCGCAGGACATTAGCAAGCGTTACAGGAGCCGCCAATAACATTATAATGAATGGTACAGTAATATAACAGCAAACACAATAAAATGATCTAAATTAATAACGCAAGTATTCCAGAAAGTAGCAGTAAAAAGAAACTGACACCACTCATTGCACGCACCACCACCCTCCCTTTCCTCAATACACAAACACTTCTTCAAATGCGCTGATCACTGCATACTCATTCTAGCAGCTTCAAAGGCACTTGCTATTATTTTCACAACCTCGTCACGAAAAGATGCTCAGTGTTTTTGCATATTTGCCACGTTGCAGAAGCAAGCCATTTTGCGCTGACTCGGAGAGATGTAAATATTACGGGCAGCTGACGCTGCACCAACGCATCTGCATTCTAATCAGACTGCGTATTTTTTCAAACAAGACTTCCAAATGCCGACACTTCCAAGCCATAGAAATTCCAAGCCATAGAAATTCCAAGCCATAGAATGCATCTAGGTTTATGCCTTTAGTTGCGCGACGACAATGGTTTGATAATGTAAGACTTCAGTCGCTTCTTAGTTTTAGTCGCGACAAAGGGGGGCTGCGTATTACAGTGAGATGATGGAAAACCACTGCCTTGAGCTTTAACTGCACACAAACTACAATTAGTAACTTCAAGATTACTAAACTACAGGGATTAAATAAGCAAAACATTCTTATTGCACAGCTTTGCCGATTCATTAGGTGTCGTAAAATATATTCATAGCGAAAAAAAACAAGAACAAAATCTACAATATCATCAACAAAAGCATGATAGTCTGTAAGTATATAGAGAGATGTGATACAGAGACGAAGTATGAGGCATTGAGAAGGTCATCAATATTATTCATGAACACCTGCAGAATGTTCAGTCTTCCTCCGCCCTTCAGAAGTTGTGTGCGGAACTACCAACGGAATAATTATAAAATGTTTTCCAGGCACCATGAAAATTTTCGAATTATACCTATGTTAGATACCTAAGTAACCAACCAAACCTGACTCATCGTGGCATTGGATTGTGCTGGATTAGGTAAGGTCTGGTTAGTGTGTAAACATCACGTTTTAGCAAAACAGTAGAAGGCAGTTGTGTGGGTATTTGCTGCGGGCTAGCATGCCACAATTTGATCCCTTCAATTCTCGCAGGTGTTTTTCTGGATCACGATGTGTTTGACCATATAACTTTTCCAAATAATCTAGCAAACCAACTTAATATATTTCCCACTGTGTTATCCGACGTGCACGGAAAGCATTTTCGCAATGAGCACACAACTAGCACTTGCGCTCAAGCGGTCAGTTAACAAGCAGAGTACGAAAAAGAATAACAAAACGAAGGGAACAAAGTAGTCATCTGCACACAGCACTATCAAATAACAAAAAGGTCTTGGGATTTATTCAAATTTTAATACCTTTAGAACATCATTGCAGAACCAAGCTGAGAGGAGCCGAACTGTCATTTGTCGGTCCTCTAGCATACGTTAACTAACGACTAATTTCCACTCCGAAAACATGTATATTGTTGCTTGAGTTCATGCTAGGACGTAATTACTCAAAATGACGCCGATGCATTCCTGTATTTTTATAGGTGAAACCAATCTGTAGACAAGCGTGGCACTTAATCTGACACAACTTGCTCCGGACTTCACGTGAGCAGTCCTATTTTACAAGAACTTGAAAGGAAAAGTAATCTGTGTTGGAAATAGATAATTTTGGGTGGCCATCAGGCTAGGGACCTAGTTTATTTTTTTTTGAGAAGGTACTGCCACGTGTGTCACTGCAATCAAAATATTAACGTACTTCTCCGTAATTGCAACGTCTTGCAAGAATATTCCACATATACTGACACATATGTTGCGGGAGGCCTAATTTGCTTCCTAAAATCGACTGCACTTTCCAAACGGTCATAAATTTGTTTGTGTTCACATTTTATTATCTTTGCTTTTAATATTTTTGCAACAGCAAAGCGATTCATGGCCGAGCATTTCATGCCCGAGATTTGTGGTAACGCTTGTGGGCATCACAAACGAGAATGCATCCCAGACATTTGGTAAACCCCACTGTTAACCAGTGGTCCTATAAAATAAGCTAAAGGCAACATTTAGACGAAAATGGGTACATGCTACGGAGATCTCTGTGGCCCATCTGAAAACTCTCATCATCGTAAGCGTGTACGTATGCCGCGGTAATTGCATGGGTGCCACTACGCACAACCTCCGCTAAAAAAGGGAAAAGCCAACCGTTAAACGGACCAAAGGCACGTGCGGTACCATAATCACATCACTGTCACATGATACATCGTGATTATAAAAAGTGGTGGGTATAATACCACCCAAAATCTTAACAAAAATATTTAATGAAGAGCAATAGAAATAACATGTCGGGGCATCTTAAGCGTAAACTCCCTTGTAAACCTGCGTATAAGTGCGGTATAATCAGGATGCAATAACTACCACCTCAAAGTTTACAAAAGATTGTTTGATGACGAGCAGTAATAAAAGATTTGTGAAAGCCTTGAAAAACATCATAACATGTTAGCTTGACGAAGAGGACATGAACAGCTTCACTGTTTCGTCGTTGTGCACGAAGTACGGCTGGTTGCATTTTTACATTTATGTTACTTCTTTTAACCTAAAAGCCTTAAATGCCTCTTCAAATGCGATATGCGAACGTTGAAGACAGTATCCCGTCGCTTCGCATATAAGTGACAAAAATGATGATCACGTGATGACATCACCATATGACGCCAGAAATTGCCGAAAATTATGACGTGGTGACGTCTCGGTAACGTCCCTTCGATGTAACGTCTCGTTGCATACCACGTAACCGAGTAAGCTATGCTTTCCGCGTATTTTAACGCCAGAGAAAAAAAAACGAATGGGTCTACTTGTATGCCCATGTAATTACGTCATGCTCTCAACGATGTCGTTTTTCATTTTTATTGTTACGACGCCTTCATAAAAAAGGCTAGGTTTACTGGAGTAAGTGGGTGGGTGTGTTTGTAACGCTTTTTCTTGTTCGTGTTTTTTTATTTATGCACTAGCTTTTGCTGCATCTTTGTTTCAAACAATGCAAGGGGTGGGGCTCGCTTGCGTGCATCCTCGCTACGTCTGGAAGCTCAACGCACATTCACTGAGCCGAGGTTGCTCGTTAAATAAACGTTGTAAACGCGGGCCTACATTCTCCGCAGTCTCGCAGCTCATATTTCTATTCATGTTAGTTTTCTTTCGTTCCCACTTGTGTTATAGCACAGATGTTCAGTTTTTCGTACGCCAGCTCAGACCAATCATTGTCACTGGGATGACGCTCAATATTTGATGCTGCTTCGTTTGGAATTCCATGACATTGTATAAAGCGACTTGAACGCATGAACACTGCACAAATGGCGTGGCCAGATGTTGCTTCCCCTTGAAAGGAAAGGAAGCCAGCTTTTACTAGTACTCTAGAACACACACCAATCTAGAACGAAACTGATTGCGACGCAGAAGTGATAGTGTTTCTCAAAAAGCTTGTACTTTTTTCGCCTTTGCTTTCAGTTGTATAAAATTACGTTTATTGCGGTACCATAATTATTTCTTCCGCTGTATCACTACCAAAATGAAAAGCAGAAGGGACGCGAAACAATGAATGCTGTGTCTGCATTACCTTCTAGCAAATCACTCATAACGATACTCAGGCAAAATAAATCACCTTTTCTGATGAGGCATTCAAAAAGCTTCGGCAACATTCTCCGTGAGTTTAAAGCACTGGGTCAAAATTAAAATGCTTATTGCTTTGCTAAGTATACATTACCTTACAATATATCACATATAATTACATGCTCCGGATGCTGTAACAGTTTGAACTTACCAATAGTTTTGTCTGGGTCAAGGAACCAGGCATGACCGAAAAATTTTGCAGCACTAATGTGTCAGTCACGGATTTTTCTGCTGGCGCCTTCCATCCCATGGCATTCTGGACGCTTTGAAAGGCATTTATGTCACCATAGCCAGATAAAGTGTGAGGCTCATGCACAGGACGGCTGTATGCTCTCCCATAGTAGATAGAGCACCTCGTACTCTCAATCGTCAAAAACGTGTTCTAAACACACATCACCCCGTCCTATTTCACGGCACATCTGAGCTTCAGAGGACGGCTGTTTGCGTTCAAAGAGTAGAATACTAAAGCTGTAAGTCGTTAACAACTTTTTCTAAACATGGGTTCTTGTCAATGTTGGGGTTTCATCCGGCGCGAAGCCGAAGGGACGGCTTTTAGCTGTCCCATAATAGAGTACCGTGCATGCTAAATCATTAACCACTTTTAGGAGCGAAGCACCTTAAGCCACGAGTCGTGTGTCCTCGATGTATGTAGTAGTAGCAGTAGTACTAGTAGATAGCCACCTCTAGTTTAGTCCTTGAAATGTTCACTGAATGGCGGTACTTGTATATGCTAAATATATGATGAAAAGATGCGAGATGGCTGTACTTGGAGTGTTCACTAGAAGGACGGGCGGACTGACGAACAGACAGACATAGAGATGGAGAGATGGACAGATGGACAGACGTTCAGACAGACAGAAACACGGGCAGACAGAAACACAGACAGACAGACAGACAGACAGACAGACAGACAGACAGACAAACAGACAGACAGACAGACCGACAGACAGACAGACAGACAGACAGACAGACAGACAGACAGACAGACAGACAGACGGATGGACTCATGGGCGGTTGCATGGACAGACGGACGCATGGATAGGCGCGCTGACGGATGTATGGACGGACGCATGGATAGGCGCACAGATGGATGCATGGACGGACGCACAGAGGGACTGAAGGACGGAAGCAAGAATGAACGGACGGATGGACAGAAAGAGGAACGGACTCACGGACGGACGGATGGACGGATGCTTTGGACAACTCGTAATCATTGACTCCGTGCATATGCTGTCATTTATCGTGAGCGCGCTAAGGGCCTTTGTACGTCTAACTGGTCTCCCATCGTCGAGTACAAAATATTCGAAATGGTTAAGCTTTTTTTCTAAACTCAATGCAGCGCAAGATTTTCTTCGGGAAAGTCGTGGAGAACTTTAGCTGTGCACAGGTGCCTGAGCTTTTTTCATTGAAATGTCGTGGGGTGACTGCGTTTTCTTTTACGGGTGAAACTCAGGCCGGGGGTCGTTCCCTCCTCCATATGTGGCATGCAGCCACCTCTAATTTATCACCTGCTCCATAGATGGCGTTGCGTGTATATGTCTTTATATATAGCAATGCACATGTATATAGCAATGCACATGCTGCGGGAAAGATAAGGAAACGGCGGAGCATGTTCTGATTGAATGTGGAGATATCCACCCAGGTGTACGTTTGGTCACGAGCCTACAGGAAGCCTTGGGTTTTAGGGACAACAATGGAAAGCTGAACACACCCGCGATTGAAATAAGTAAGAGACGGTTAGAGTATTGGTGGCAGAAAATTAGAGAGAAAGGACAAAAATAAATATTGGAAAAATAAAATATGGACAGTGTGCCGTAAATGGCAGAGAACTTAAGCTGAAAATTTTCCTTTTTTTCCATTAAGATAGAATTTATCGAAGTAGAGGCATTAGGCCAACATCAAAAAAGAAAAAAGGTTTTTTTTTTGTCGAGCCTGGTGGCATACTTGTCACCACCCCCGTTATAAAGGGGACGCTCATAGCATCCATCCATCCATTTGGGAATAATATACCTGGATATCAATAGTGATTTTCGCAGCATACCCACGGAGTGAATGATAATGAGTGGGGTGAAGCGTCCATTCGTTCATCTGTGCATCCAACCATCCGTGGGTTCGTCAGTTTGCCCGTCCTTTTATCCATCCGTGCTCCTGTCCATCTGTCTGTCCGTGCCTCCGTGCTTCTGTTCGTCCGTCTGTCTGTCCGTCTGAGCTTCCATTCATACGTCCGTCCACCCGTCCGTCCATCTGTTCGTCCGCGCGTCCGTTCATTCATGCGTCCGTCCGTCTGCCTCTCCATCCATGCTTTCATTCATTCTTGCCTCCATTCAGCGGTGTTTCCGTCGATGAGTTCGTCTGTGCGTCCGTGCCTCTTTCCGTCCGTCCATCCGTCCGTCCGTCCATCCGTTCTTGTTTCCAACCGTACGTCCATTCGTGCGCCCGTCAGTCTGTCCTTGCTTCCTTTCGTCCGTCCATGCATCCGTGCCTCTGTATGCCCATCCATCCGGACACATGAAGGAAAAAACACACGGACAGACGGAGGCACGGATGGACTGACGGGCGCGCGAATAGACGGACGGTCGGAAACAAGAACGAATGAACGGACGGATGGATGGACGCTTGGCCCCACTCAACGTAATTCCCTCCATGAATATGCTGTGATTCGTTTACAGTCTTGCCGTGCAGCTACGGCTTGTTGAATTCCAGCGTTAACCTCCGAACTTAGCTTATATATTTTATCTCTCACCTGCGAGGTTATGACGCATCTAAGAGTAATGACATACAAGCTTTCAGTAAAGAGGTCAATAAATATTGATAGGCACTAACAATCTCGCTACAAGACCTCACTAGAAGGCAATGCAGGCGCTGGCATTTTTTCCCGGTGACTATAATAACTAGGTGTGGGAAAGGGATTGGCGAGTTAGCTAATCCATCTTGCGAAATGGTAGAGTATGGGGTAGTGATGCTATGATACTGTTGCGTGTTGCTGCTGAAAAGGTAGTTGTTCTGATTACGCGGGAACATTATCAAAATCTATCAGAAATCCGTACTGATTTCGCAAAGGTGCATTCAACGAACATGAATTGGAAAGACAAATATGGCTGCAGTGATCACAATGCTCTTAAAAACTATGACCACTTTAAAAGCCTTTTTTATGTCTCACCTGCAGTTGCAGATCCAGTCATCTGCGCCTTTCGTAGTTTTAGTTACGCCTTTACCCAAATATACAGGTGAGATGTATATGCCTGAAAGGCACACGCACTCTTTACAGCAGGCAAAAAAATAGTAGTAAAAATGCCGTTTTTCTTAAATTTTATGTCTCAAATCGGCCTTAAGAGGTCTACGCAGCAGAGGAAGAGAAAACTAGACAAAAGAAGTGAAGTCACAACAAAAAGACCGGTAGTTTTAGCAAGCTAACTGCAGGCGTACTGCCCAGGTAAAGTGAATGGGGCGGACGAGCTCAAGTCACTTCATGGTTACCCGTATACGTGCACAAACAAGCCAGTGCTGTTTTACGTCACTGACTTTCATACGTTAGTGTGCCACCACAGTCACACTACTGGTTTTGTAGCATTGGATGGCATCGGCGCGGTACAAATGACTTGGTTGCGTTTCGAAGTGTGAAATTACCTTAAGTGAAGTGTCGAGCGTAAAAAGACTCTATACTCGTAAAATTAAAAAAGAGAAATGATTTTCAGCTTCTGCTTAGATTTTTGGAGCATGGTGGTTTGTGAGATAGTGAGACCTTTTTATTACAACCGTAAACCAACAGACGAGTGTATGTAGTTATTGTTGGTACAAAACTAAAATTATTTCACTGTTTCTTAGTAAACAAGGTTCGACTTATCTCAAGTTATACAAAATTAAGTTGTTTCGCGCAGGCAGAGACACAGAGAGTAGTTTTTGTTTCCCAAATACTACAAAAAACTATGACGCAAACAAATTTAGAAATGTGGATGCATTCAGTAGTATAACTGGGAGGTATGCAAACTTGTTCTAGTAGGTGATGTTATCACTAATGCACTTAATACCTTACGATAATGTCTCCAGCTATTTTCCTAGTTCATAAAGACTCAATAGCTTTGTAGTGAATAAAGTTATACCGGTCTTTGACTCTAAAACCATTAATGAATAGTGCAAAATGTGTAAACGCAACATAGATTCCTGTTGAAAATATCCTACAGATCCCATTTGAAAGTTGTCTATGTTAAAATAAAGTAAGTTATAGGGTATGAACCGCACGAACTCAATACGGTTTACTGTTTCTAAATAGTAACAATATTGCTGTTTTTAGACGCACGTGGTGTTCTGCTGCACAGAGGTGAACTGTTTAAATTAGTGTTCGTGTCACACTATCTCTGTGCTTGCGGGCACAGTAGGTCAGCAGGGCGTACTCAACAATTTCTTAGAAGTCAGCCACTAACTTGTAGCAGTATAACAGAAGTACTGAAGACCAAAAGGTTATGGCGTGATTGCATCGTTGGCGCAATGATCGATGGAAAGACAGTCTCGGCAAGCTTCCCTCTTTTCCTTAAATTTTTTCTTCTTTTTCTATCTCTATTTCTTTCAATCGCCTTTTTGCTGTAAATTTTTCTCCCTCTTTAAACTATTGAACATGTTGCAATAAATGTCGGAGCAGTGCGCTTGGACAAAATATACGAGCTTACGATAAAATTTTTAACTAACTCCAAAGTCGTTTTCACTCAGAGGGAGGAACTATGCTCAGTGTTGTGGCTAACGGATGTGATGAGTTGCTAGCTGTTCCCTGTAGTAGCATTCTCCTGCAAACAGTGTTCACATAATTGCCGCCAGTGATTGGTCAGTGCTTCGCTGTCACGCCATTTTTCAAACGTGAAGCATTTTTTAGCAAACTTCGGCGAATTTGAGCCTGCCTATCTATCTATCTATCTATCTATCTATCTATCTATCTATCTATCTATCTATCTATCTATCTATCTATCTATCTATCTATCTATCTATCTATCTATCTATCTATCTATTCATCTCCTTACGTTTGGGTGCTCTCGTAGTCACCCCCTTAACTTGGCGTGATCCAAAATTAGCAAGAGAGGGTAAGATCATTTGACGAATATGGCGCGCTGGTCAAGACATAAATATTGTCACAATCCCGTCGCGTACATTATCAAACTCTCCCCACCAGACAGTGGCACATAGTCACGGGCGGGTATGTGCCGCTGGTAAGTGGATATGTGCCACAGGTGATTGACACTTAGTATCTACTGAGGAACGACAAGAACACACAGGGGCAAATTTGACGCTTGAGCGGTTAGCTATACCCGACGTTGGTAGCGTCGACCCAACGAAGGCATAGAATAAATGTCAGTGTAAAGAAAAACCAGAGATAGGCAGCGTTGGCCACACGACGAATGCATATAATAAATTTCAGGGTCCCAGCAGGAATCGAAACCAATAATTCTGCGTGGCAGTCTAGCATTCTACCACAGAGCTACGCCAGGTCTCGGAACTACTTATGAAATAGACGCTAATCTTCATGAAACGTCAATAGTGGATGCAGTGTGCCTACCCAGTTTTATAAACGTTACATGAGTACTCTTTTCATACAGCC
This sequence comes from Rhipicephalus annulatus, assembly GCA_013436015.1. Lineage (NCBI taxonomy): Eukaryota > Metazoa > Arthropoda > Arachnida > Ixodida > Ixodidae > Rhipicephalus > Rhipicephalus annulatus. Next base: position 773,163 of record WOVY01009734.1, on the reverse strand, counting down.
ATTACGTCGGGTTAACATCAATTGTGGTGAGGTGCCATGCGCTGAAATTGATTTAAATAGCAGTGTCAAGGGCCAGCACCTTCGCGAGCATCAGCGCTTGTTATAAGCCTCTGGTGTTGCTAAAATGAATTTTCAGCTGACATTGTTGTGCAAGTGTAAAAATAGTTATATAAACATTTGCAACTCTTACACATATGTCTCCGCGTGCAACATTTGTACATATATTTAGGGTCAATTCATGACGTGTCAATCACTAAAAAAATGCAACACGATCACCTTCCCTCCGCGTGCTTCGCATAAAGTTGATTCCCAGGTAGGTGGGATCTGCCAAATTTCTTTAGTAAATTGATTACACGAGGAGTTCCAGTCTTCGTTCAAGTCAGTAACGAAACTCTTTTTCCAAGAACAAATATTGAAAACGTGGGTTTTGTATTTATATATGCTCTTGCCCGAAAGACTGGCCTGAAAAAAAAAAACGGCAGTCTTGCGCGGTAGACGCGCAGCACAGTCACAGCGCAAGCTAGAAGAGCGGCTTTTCAGAGCCCTTTCAAACACTCATTGGGTAAATACTGCAAGCACACTTGCTTGGTAACCACTAGGGCGTTAATAATAAACTTTTGGGCAGTAAGCCGGCATTCACTATGCTATTTTTCATCATTCTCATGAGAAGCGCAGTGTCTGCTAAACACGTGCTAGGAATTTTGTGCCATTTGTCCATGCAGTGGCTGACGACAATGAATAATTATGGCTGAAATGAATATGTGCCACAGTTATTCGGGAAACAAGAACAAAATTTTGTAATGGTTTGGAGCGTTCGATGGCCCACTCTTTACGCTATTGCATTGTGCCACTATTGGATGTTCTTTCGCTGCGGTAAAACGCTTTATAAGTCGTATTAACGCGATTGCTTTCCCGACATGAAGCCTGTCTAAAGCAAGCTTGACAACAAGTCACAAGTACCGGAATAGCTCAGTGGTAGAAGACTGGGCTGGCACCCAGCGGACCTGAGTTCGAGCTCCACTGTGCCATTGGTGCTAGGTCATGCCTGAAAAAGGCAAGTTTGACAACGAGTTATGAGCACCAGCGTAAAACAGTGGTGGAATATTGCGCTAGCACGCAGTGGACCCGGGTTCAAGCCCCACTTTGTCATTATTAAAAATTTTTTTTCTAATTTCAGATGTGGTTACGGACACTGGTGGTGACGGCGGCAGGCAACATGCAACTGCGCGTGACCTGAGTTGTGATCTCATAACAGCTTTCGCTGTAAAAAGTGGCAGATTCTTTGTAAAATGTGAATCCATAATATGCGCAGCACGAAAGAGGAAGGTTGATATGTCAATTTAAATTCATTACAACGTTACGAAGTAGAGGTAAATGATGCCGTACAGGACTTCCGTGTCATGTATAGGTTTGGATGTGTCGTTTACCTTCGTCATCTATTCATGTCACAAGATGCTAAATTTAGTATATGCGAAGCTATCGAAACGGCCGTGACCACGCTATGAACGTGGTATGTTGTCGTGTTCTTGCATGACACGCGTGTCATGATGATCATGTTTGCACCAGTCATATACCACCGTCATCCGTTGACGTCACGTAACACCAAACTTGGTATATGTGGAGCTAGCGAAACGGCCGCGAGTGCATCATCAAGGGCGAAATATACTCCAACGTGACGTTGACGCGCGCGAACGCTGGGCACAGCGATGCTATACGTTAGCAAACTGCGAGAACTCTATAGTGTCACGCCAGGCGGGACCGGTGCGATCAGCTTTCATCAGTGTGGCCCGATGGTAGTGGATTGGATAAACTTTTATTTGGTCCTCCAAAACACAGATCACTCTGTTCCGGGCAGCTCCCACGTGGGGACTGAGATGCCAAGCTCCTAAGCCGCCTCGCGGGCTTGGTGGACAGCCCAGAGCTGATCTGCCAAGGACGAGCTTCGGATTGCCGCCTCCCATCTGGCAGACGTGATGTTCGATATATGAGCGAATTTGGTGCACTGCCAGAGCATGTGTTTTAATGAAGCTATTTGCCCACTATCTGGACAAAGATTACTTGGGTATAGGTCAGGGTACATGATTTGTAACATTTTCAAAGTAGGGTACATCCGCGTTTGCAAAAGCCTTAATTTAAGTGCTTGGGGCTGGGTCAGACTTTGTGAGGTGGAGGGAAAATCCTTTTATACAGGTAGAAATGTCTAGTGATCTCGTTATATGTTGTGAGAATTTCCCGGTTATCCCCTTCACCGGTAGAACGCATCCCCGGAGAGGCGCGGTTGGAGAGCTCTCGCGCCGCCTCGTGTGCTGCTTCATTGAGATTGGGAGGGGAATCGTTGATTTGCCCAAGGTGAGCCTGGAACCAATTCAGAAGATGATGTGTTATGTTCTTGCCTTGCGGTATTCTCAGCGTTTGTTCAGAGACCGTCCCCTTGGCGAACGCCCGTAGTGCTGCCATGGAATCACTCTAGGCGACTTCAATGTTATCCATCTTGAGTGCTAAGGCGATGACCAATTGTTCCGCAATAATTGGGTGTTTCGCACTGACCGTCGCTGAGTTGACGACATGGCCAGCCCCATCGACCACCACTGCCACAAACGCTTTCCCATTGGCGTAGGAAGCCGCGTCAACAAATACAACCCCGCATTTCTCGTTTGAGACTTGACGAAGTATAGTCCTGGCCCTCGCTACTCTTCTTCCGACGTTGTGTTCTGGATGCATGTTTCTTGGTGTAGAAAACACCGTGATATTCTCCCTGATGTCGTCGGGGATATCATTGTAATTGCATCTGATTGCCATTGGGTGTTGGCCCAGCTCCTGCAGGATCATTCTCGCCGACCTTGTTGTAGATAACCTTGCAAACTGTGCTCTCTCTTGGGCTTCTGCTATTTATTCGAGCGTGTTGTGAATGCCAAGCTCAAGCAGACGCTCGGTGCTGGTATGTATGCGTAGGCCCAGGACCTTCTTGATAACTTTCCTGAGGAGCACATTCAGTGTCTCGGACTCTGCTCTTGACCAGTTGTGCATTGCTGCCTCGTACGTGAAGTGGCTTAGAACAAACGCATGCATCAACCTGATGAGGTTGTCTTCCTTGATCCCAATTCTTTCGTTGGCCACTCTGCGTATGAGGTGCACCGCACTGTCTGTTTGCTAAGTTAACTTGGCTATAGATTTGCTGTTGGTGCCACTAGACTCTATCAGCATGCCCAGGACTTTGATGGAGTCGACCCTCTGGATGGCATCCCCTTGACTTGTACGGAGTTGGATGTCTATCTGGTTTAACGGCTTCCATCCCCTAGGCTTCGGTCCCTGGCGTGCAGTCCGATACAGTAAAAGTTCTGACTTACTCGAGGAGCACTTGAGCCCAGAAGGACGAAGGTACTCTTCTACGGTGTCAATCGGCTTTTGCAGGGCGCTCTCAATCTGCCCTTCACTTCCACCTGTGCACCAGATGGTAATGTCATCTGCGTAGATGCTGTGCTTCAATCCTTCAATGCTCGATAATTTCTTCGACAGTCCAATCATGGCAATGTTGAACAGCATTGGTGAAATCACTGCCCCTTGCGGCGTGCCCCTTGCTTCTAGTTCGATTGCTGCGGTCTCGATATCTGCAATCTTCATCACGGCTTTCCGATCTGTAAGAAAGGACCATACGTAGTTATAGAAGGCTTCCCCCAGACCAAGCTTGGAAATTGCTTCGAGTATGAATGAGTGGTGGATGTTGTCAAACGCTTTTTCTAGATCTAGGCACAGAATGGCTCTCACGTCTCTGGTTTTGTTGTCGATGACCTGGTGTTTGATAAGCTTCAATGTATCTTGTGTGGATAGCCCTGCCCTGAATCCAACCATATTGTGTGTATATATGTCGTTATCTTCGAAGTACTTGTTTATCCTTTGCAGTATGGCATGTTCTGAAATCTGGCCGATACATGATGTCAATGATATTGGCCTCATGTTGTCCAAGTTAGGGGGCTTTCCTGGCTTAGGAATAAGGATCGTCCTGGCCAGATTCCACTGCTCTGGCACCCTGCCTTCTTTCCATGCTGCATTGATCATATCCTTCAGGGTTTCGATTGAATCGTCATCAAGGTTACGAAGGGCCTTGTTTGATATACCGTCCGGGCCAGGAGCCGACCTGCCGTTGAGATCATGCAAGGCTTTTCTGATCTCCTCGTTGTTAAAGTCGCCCTCAAGACCTGGATTAGGCCTGCCCTGATACTGTCTACTTGGTGGTACCAATCCTCTTTTGATTGGGAGGTACTTATGCACGAGCCGCTGTACAACTTGCTGTTCTGTGGTGCACCCTGTTTCTTTATGCAAAATTCGAGCGATAACATGCTTTTGATTTGTTTTGGTGGTGTTGTTCGTTGAGGAGATGCTTTAACATATTCCATGTCTTGCCATTGCGCATCTGACCTTCGACGGAGTTGCAGATTTCGTCCCATTGCTGCCTGGATAGTGCGCGACAATGTTTCTCGATTGATCTGTTTACTTCAGCTATCTTCCTCCTCAGTCTTCGGTTCAGGCGCTGACCCTTCCAACGGTTCAGTAGTGCTTGCTTTGCCTCAAGAAGATGAGCGAGCCGGCTATCCATTCTTTCATCCAGAAAATCTGTGGTAATGGCGGAGGAGACGGATTTGATGTCATCTTTAATCTGTTTGACCCACTGCTCCAAGCCTTTTTGTGGCCATCTTGTTCCCTTTCCATCCTTATCTTCCTGAACTTATCCCAGTCTGTGAAGTGGAATTCTTTCTGCGTTTTACGCTCCACGGAGAAGGTAGTGGCAAGAATGCAGTGGTCACTCCCTAGGTCTACAGCAAGGTTCATCCACTGGGCCTTCTTGATGTTCTTTACAAATGTAAGGTCCGGGGAGGAGTCCCTGCAGCAAGATGTACCAAGCCTTGTTGGTAGGCTGGGGTCTGTGATTAGGGTGAGATCAAGTTCACTGGCACTTTGCCAAAGTCGATTGCCTTTCCCGGTGTTGTACTTGTATCCCCATGTATGAAGAGGGGCGTTGAACTCACCTGCTATGACGAGTGGGCATTCCCCGGCGATATCAACAGCTTTTTTTAGAACCGTCTTGAACCCTTGCTTGTGTTCCTTTGAACTGCTGTATATATTAAGAATGAAAATGCTCTGATGGTTGCTGGTACCTGGCACGATCTCTACCAAGACGTGTTCCAACCGGCCTGCTTCTATCTTGAGGTCGTGGGTTACGTGCGTTAGTTTGTTGTATACGAAGGTGCAGACTCCCCAGATAAAGAGTGGTGAGTGGCTATTTCTTGCAGGAAGGACGTTCAATGATCCACAATTCATGGGTAAAAGGAGCGTCTTCCCTGCTTCAAGTAAACACAAAAGTAATCTACAGCCATGCAAACACTGCCCTGCTTTGAATAGACGTATAAGTATTTAGTGTAACTAAATTTTGTGAAATCTAAAAAAATTCTCAATAAGAAGGTCATGGTTTTGATAATTTCACCGCATGTTACTAGGCCTTAGTTATTCATTTTTACACTAAAACAACCCTGCTGCTTTCTTTCTTTCTTTTTTTCTTTCATTAATTCATTCTTTCTTTCTTTCTTCTTTCTTTCACTTGTATATTGGTTTAGCTGGGAGTTGCTTTCGCGAAAGCTTATAGCACGTTAATCGGAATATCTGACATTGCAGCATGCGATGTTTGCGGCACCGATTGAAATATCTAACATCTGCTGTGTCACTGTCCTCGATTTGCCTCAGACAGACAAGTACTTGCGACCGCGATGCGGCGACTGGATGATCGGACGTTTCATATGCAGGTGCTATTACAGCAGCGTCCACATCCGTCGACAGCACACAAGGCAGTGAAAGCTCTCTTGTGTTTCTTGGGAAAGACGGATTTGTGTGAACGCCTCTCACTTGAAGTGGAGCTCTATAGGCTACAGTGAACTTACCGTCTGTCGCTCCTTTTTACAGAAAAGCTGTTATGAGTTCACAACACGGGTTACGCGCAGTTGCATGTTGTCCGCTGCCGCCGCTGCCACCACCGCCACTGGTTTCCGTAACCACATCGGGCGAAATTAAAAAAAAAATCAACCTTACACCATTGACACAGTGGGGCTTGAGCCCGAGTCCGCTGGGTGCCAACTCAATAATCTACCACTGAGCTACTCCGGTGTTTTTTTTTCTTTAATGAATGACATTATCACCAGTAAAGTACACAGAACATACTTCATCAGAATTCAGACAAACACACACAAGCGTCAAGAACGGGAAGCCAGTCCGGAACGGGGTCAAAAGTCTCGACAACACTGCGCACTTGAGCAGCTGCTTCTCGGAAGACAGATCTCGTCGACCGTGGTGGCTCGGCGTGTCTATCGATCATGCGACTTTTCCATAATGAATAAAGTCCCAACAACATAAACAAGTCGTAAGGAGTACTATCAGTCAGACTCTTTTTGAACGGAAGGAACCTAATACCATGGGCTGTGATTGGAAGTTCTTTTCTTAAAGTTCTTTTTAGAATGTCCCAAAAATGCTTGTGACCTTCTGTCAAACTTGCCTTAGGCTGGCTTGATGTTGGGAAAGCAAACGCAATAACACGACTTATAAAGCGTTTTACAACAGCGAAAGAACAACCAGTCGTCGCACAATGTGAATAGCGTAACGAGTGGGCCGTTACCACACTTAGAAGAATGACGAAAAATAGCGTAGCGAACGCCGGCTTACTACTCGAAAGCTTATTATTATTTCCCTAGTGGTTACCAAGCTAGTGGGCTTGCTGTAGTTACCCAATGAGTGTTTTGAAAAGGCTCTGAAAGGCCACTCTTCTAGCTTTGACTGTGATTTTGCTGCGCCTACCGTGCAGGCTTGGCGTTTTTCTCGTTTCCTTCTCTCTTTTCTTTCTTAACTTTCTTGTCCACTTCCCTAATGCCCCAGCGTAGGCTATCCATTCAGAAGTCTTTCTGGCCCCGCCGCGGTGGTCTAGTGGCTAAGGTACTCGGCTGCTGACCCGCAGGGCGCGGGTTCAAATCCCGGCTGCGGCGGCTGCATTTCCGATGGAGGCGGAAATGTTTTAGGCCCGCGTGCTCAGATTCGGGTGCACGTTAAAGAACCCCAGGTGGTCTAAATTTCCGGAGCCCTCCACTACGGCGTCTCTCATAATCATGTAGTGGTTTTGGGGACGTCAAACCCCACATATGAATGAAAAGAAGTCTTTCTGGTTAACCTCCCTGCCTTCTCCCTTTTGTGGCTTCCTTCCTTCCTTCTTTATTTCTCTTTCTTTCCTCCTATCTAGCCGCGCTGGTGCCTTCCTAACGCTTCCCGGACTTCATATCAGAAATTGGACTATTGTCCACGCGCTTAGCAATGCAATGCTTCCAATGGTATATGCAACAACAAGAGTCATGCGTTCATGCCTAGGGAACAGTCAATCGGTGTTGTGTTATCCTTGCGTGTTGCTGCTGAATAGGTAAGTGTTCTGATTACGACAATAGAAAATGACGAGTGACATGCGTGAAAGATTATGGTTGACATATCAGAAATGGCTAATCGCTGGAACCCCACAATAGACAGGAAATAAGTTTTGGGAAAACGGCATATGCAAGAAAGCAGGCCACGTTTTTGCGCACTCGCAGGCACTGTATTTTTCGTCTACACAGCCGCTGCCACATCCGTCACTTCGAAATGTGAAGTCCACTTCAAGCTTTACTTGAAAATGGAGTCGGCACCTGAAGGCTCGCTGACAGCCCACATAGTCAAAGCCACTCATGTGGTCCAGAGAATGGAGGTGCCCTCACTGCTTCGTCAGCCAATGACCGATGGCGACACTGTTTGATTAGGGCGTTTATCGGAACTCGCTGATTCTTACGTTGTCCACGTGCATTGCACGCAGAATAAAAGACAATGAAGAACACCGTTTCGGAGAGCATTGCAGTCATGCACGCTAGCAATCATGTCATCAGTGATAACACAAAACGGAACAAATTCATTTAACTGAATATGGTTGCGGGGTAAATTGCGGTTTACCAGCGACTACGAAGTGAATATAATGGCGATTATTCTATATAACAATCCAACATAGCCCCCTCTGCGCAACGGCATAGGTGTACGACAAACATGTCTTGAAATTGGCGTTCGCAGAGAAGGATGGTCATATTTTTTTCTAATTACGCATATTTGTCGCACAAGACAACTGTTTTACATACACTTTGATATTTTTATGTCACTCTGATGTTGCTATGAAAATGAAAATGACGCAACTGAGCTACCACATCGACAAATATGAAGCATAAACAAAAAGAAACCTAGAAGTACTGATAATTTATCAAAAGCTTCAATAAATTGCGTGCGACGCAGTATCCTTAGAAGAGAAGTGGAACTCTTGTATTTCCTGATGTCTAAAGCGCAAAACAGAACATGACACATACCAAAAAAAAAGTCACCACTGCAGGTAAAGTTGCAGTAGTCCGCAGGCCGGTGATGTGGAATGCAGAATGGGCATTGTTGTAGTTTTGCTTATGCGGTGGACTTGCGGCTCGCCTGCCCTCACAGCGCTGACTTAAAATGCGGACAAAGACCAAAGGCGCTTGTTAATTAAGAGCAGCTGCCGTGCAATGTCAGATTGATCGCGAAGTTTTTTCGGTTTTTTTTTGCACTTAGATTTAAGATGGCTTCTCGGCTGTTGTCTCATTCGTTGTTACACTTGTTTTCCGGCCTGGAGAGATTTCTTATTTGCCATTGCAGAATGCGCGTTAAGATACAAGAACGCGGGCTCACTGACTTTCATGCGTATTTCTTGTTCTATATGAAGCATACGGAGAAATCCGATTAATCTGGCGCTCGGGCAACGCGGACATTATTAACTTCCGCTGTCGAAGAAAGCCCGGGCTGCTAAAATTGAAATCGTGCTGGACAGCGCAGCAGCACTCCTCCACCGGAAAGTAAGGTCAGCAGCATTCGTTATTTTCGCAACAAGACTTTCGTTCGTCCACTCTCAATTTAATTGCTTCTTACCCTTTGCACCGAAGAGCAATGAAGATTTGGGAAAAAAGTTTCTGTCTTCCTTACGTTAACTTTCCATCGTGCACAAGAATGTAGCTTGGTAAGAGAAATACAAGAACCGTTGCGCAGGAGCCAATGTCTCTTAGTATGTGTACGTGCGTGTGCGAGTGTGCACGTTTATGTGCGTGTTCAGAAAACTATACGTTAGTAATAGCTCTTCTTACACATTGCCTTACTTATATAAAATCAGCCCGTAAAAATGGGTCTTCCTTGTTCTGTAAGTCTTTAGGTCAAACTGTTGTATTCATACAATATTGAGCCACCTCTGCGTGATCGCACAACATAGAGCATTATTATCACGTTAGGCTCACAATTTCATGTTGAAAGCTTTCCGAAAATATTACTAGTTTTTGTCGTTGTCGATGTTGTTGTATTAAAGTGTTTGTGTGCGCGTGCACGGGCGTGCGCGTGTGTGTGTATGTCAGTGTGTATATGTTTGTGTGTATGTTCCAAAGAGATTTATTGCTGTATGTTCCCGAGAGATTTATTGATATGTGGGGTTTAACGTCCCAAAACCACGATATGATTATGTGAGACGCCGTAGTGGAGGGCTCTGGAAATTTCGACCACCTGGGTTTTTTTAACGTGCACCTAAATCTGAGCACACGGGCCTACAGCATTTACGATGGAGGCGGAAATGCAGCCGCCGCAGCCAGGATTCACTCCCGCGACCTGCGGTTCATCAACCGAGTACCTTAGCCGCTAGACCATCGCGGCGGGACACGTTCCCGAGAGAACTGGCAATCGGCTTAAAAAGAACATCAGTTTGCGTCGTCTACAAAAGTGTGCCTAGGCCTCCCCACCTAGGCCAGGTGGCGCCGTGGCACGCGGGCTTCGCCATCTTTCTAACAAAAGCCGGTCGCTCCTCACCCCGCTTCCGCCTTCTGACTGCGCTCTGTCAGCACGTTCTGGCGCTCTGCACGCGCTGTTGTGTCGTCGCCCAGCACGTGCAGCCCCACCTGTTACTTGCTGCGAAGGTTTTAAAAAGTCGCAGCATATCCCCGGAATGAATCACGATGAGTGGGGCGAAGCGTCCATCAGTCCGTTCAGTTGTTCTTGCTTGCGTTCGTCCATGTGACCTTTCGTGCGTCCATTCGACCATACTTGCGTCCGTATGTGCCTCCGTGCGTCCATCCGTGCGTCCATCCGTCCGTCCGCCAGTCCGTTCATCCATGCATGCGTTACTTCCTTCGTCCGTGCATTCATCCGTCCGTCCGTGCATCCATCTGTGCATCCTTCCGTCCGTCCATGCACCCGTCCTTATGTCCGTGCGTCCGTCCATGCTTGCACCTGTTCGTGCGCCTGTGCGTCTGTCCGTTAGTCCATGCGTTCATCAGTTCATTAGTTCGTCCGTTCGTGCATCTGTCTGTCTGCTGTCTGTCTAGTGAACCCTACAAGTACCGGCGTCTCGCACATTTTCATCATATATTCATCATTTAAAGTACAGCCAGCGGACATTTCAAGGACTAAACAAAATGTGGCTACCTAATACTACTGCGACTACTATATCGTGAACGCACGACCCACGACTAAAGGAGTTTCGCTCCTAAAAAGATTGCCCGCAGCTTCCCTCGAGGGAACACTGAGGAGGATGCGGAGCATATAATCGGTTAACGGGGTGTTAAATTGCGACTTACATGGGTCGATGGCTAAATTTGTTAACGTGGTTGTGAAATGGGGTGTTAAATTGCGACTTACTTGGGTCGATGGCTAAATTGGTTAACGTGGTTGTAGGAGGGGGGTGTTAAATGAGTGAACACGTACGACACGTACGCGAAAGGGCGGCGCTGGTTGAAGGGACGTCGATTATTGTATTTGTGGATTCGTCGGCATTCATTTCACCGCGACCTCGGACGTCGACGCGCCGTACAAACCAACCGACAAGCGGCAACTGAGCAAGCGAGCGCCGACCTTGAGTATATATACAGCGCGACGGCGCATGCGCTGTCAGCTGTTGAATGTTCTCGAAGCGCGACGGCGCATGCGCGCGTCAGCTGTCGAATGTTCGCGAAGCGTGACGGCACATGCGCGTCCGCTGGAGAATCTGGAGAATTGTAGAGTGTTCTCGAAGGGGAGAAGCGCGCGCGGCACAGATGGTGGGCGACGGCGCGACGGCGCATTCGCGCGTCAGCTGTCGAATGTTCGAGAAGGGGGAGAAGTGTAACGGCGCATGCGCGCGCGTCAGCGGCCTATGTTCTCGAAGCGCGACAGCTCATGCGCGCGCGTAAGATGGAGAATGTACTCGAAGGTTATCGAAGGGGAGAAGCGCGACGGCGCATGCGCGCGCGTCAGCTGCCGATGTTCTCGAAGCGCGACGGCGCATGCGCGCATCATCATACAGCTGGCGAATGTTCGTGAAGAGGAGAAGCACACGTGGTGTGTAGAGGAGGAAGGATGCACAGATGGTGGAGGAGAGAAGCGCGCGTGGTGTGGAGAGGAGGAAGGAATGCACAGATGGTGGAAGAAGGAGGAGGAAGCTTGCGGACGGCGCCGCACTACAAGCCTCGAGTATTAGATGCTCCGCATCTAAAATGCCGGGATGAATATTGTCAAAATATCTGTCAGACTGCGAAGCTAGCGAAGCCGTATTTCCGACGACGAGCCGAGAGTACGCCGCCGCAATATTTTGCTTTTAATGATAGGGTAGAACGATTGGCGTTATAACGTGAATTTTAACAAGAAAAATTTATTTTCAGTAAACAGGTATGAGCGCTGTGCGTGAATACACTGCGAACAAAAATAACTGGAGCCGCAGTACAGCTGAGAAACCTACATTAAGAAAGCGAATTTGGGAGTCACTTGCGCTTATCAACTGGTTGTACGAGTCTATCCAGCAGCATGTTGTAGTAATCGATGTCCACGTGTTTTAGCGTTCTCAGTTACTGTATGTAGCTTGTTTATTTAGGGACGGCTTACTGCTTTTCCATAGTTAAGTACCAAGTACTCAAAATCGTTAAACACTTTTTCCGTAACAAACCGGCTTTTTCTGCGTCCGGTGCAGCGCTGCGAGGCGGTTGCAGCGGGCCGCCGCCGTCACGTGCTCTACCCGATCCTAGAGCGATTGTACTCGGAGCTGCTGTCTGTTTTGTCCGAGGAGCTCTTCCTCCTTGGTGAAGAAAAATTCCTTCGGCCCTGGTGTTGCTCCATTGTGTCGTTCTGTGACGGACGAGTGAAACTTGTCTTTCGGCCGGCCTGGTATTGGTAAGCTGATGTGTCGATGCGCCAGCAGAAATCACATGCCAACAAGTAAATATGCAAAATGTACATATTCATGTTTTATTTGTGCCTCTTGTTTACCCTGCAATATTTATATGTGTATGTGTCTTTTGTGACACATTTTTGTGTGGCTACATTCGTGTGAACCATGTGCATGTTCTTCTCACGTCATCTCATATCCATTTTTATATAAATGACGTCTGTTTTGTCATCATCGTTACTGTATGCGTAAGAAGAAAATGTTCTGTTAAAATGTTATTGACGTCTGTGACAGTTGATTTCTTTAAACATGTCGCAGTATATCGTAATTCTTGAACGACTGCCTCATCAAGTGTAAGGCCCACGAGGCGGTTTTATGCTCTCCCATAGTAGAGTCAAGGTAGCGTCATACCAATAGAGCCGATGGAGATGAAAATTGAACGCGATGATTGCGCGGTCCTTATTCTGTCAGCAGTTGTAAAAAAATGAAATATTACTATTTACTTATAACTGAAAACGCGTTTATTGCATCTCAACTTCAAATAACGTTTTAGAACGAATGAGAATTAAAATATAATTTGTACAGTTTATTGCTGTGCTTAAAATGTAACAGTTTTCAAAAGCTCCAGGGTGTTTTGATGTACAGCGGTTGCCTATCTGTACAGTGGTTGTACAGCTGTGGTACATCTACAGCGGTTGTATATTTGCAGTAGCTTCAATTTACAAACATCTTTTTTATACGAATATGGCCATTCTGTTTCTGCCCGTTAATAGTTGGTAATACTGTGTACGTCAAAAATTTCTTCATAGGAACAACACCGCGGAAGTATCGCCAAGCTGCCACATTCCACTCTTGGCGCCATTGCTGTTCGCACTGCTTGCATTAGAAACGGTAGAATTTCACGGGCAGTCTTCAGTTCTTCGACATTTTAAAACTTTTGTAACAGCTCATAATGCAACAGGAGTACGTGCCTGCTTTCCGAGATGACGAAAGAGCGGTGCCTTTAGCGCGCAAAATGTGAGATAGAAGCCAAAAGAAACACGTATTGTGCGCGCTATAAGGGAAAACCGAGCAAGCACGACCCGTCAGAGCACCCATAGTTTTTCGCTCTCTCCACTACGGTGGCGAACGGCGCTGTACAAACTTGAGCCTGTCTTCTTTATTGAAAGGCCCTCTCCCCATTTAAAAGTACAGAGCTCGCATTCGGGTCGTAGGCAGAAAAATGGCATCCACATGTTTTGATGGGATGGTGCCACAACCACTAGCAGTTCAATAGTAGAAGAATAGAAAATATTATAGTCGTGTTACTGTCTCGTTGGTTCATGGATTGTTGGCAAAATTCCGCAACCCATTGGCACCAATTTGTAGATGGTGTATTTGCAAGAGGCGTGAGAAATGTAAATCACTATGTAATAGTACAAAAAGAAGAAAAGAATTACAAGATTTTTTAAACTCTGCTGGTATAAGCAAAACGAACAAAAAAGTGACTCAGACAGGCTTACCGACAATACGATCAGTGTATGAATTGATGATAACTGTAAATGTTATTACTTAACCCTTTGTGTAGCCCAGCACCTAAAATATCTAGAAGGACACGAATTATTTCCTTGTTCACAAACTGTGAATGCCAACCATCCTTGGTAGTTGTGTACACGGAGGAAAGTACATCCTCCCCGCTAATAGTTGGGGACTAGCATTAAAAGGGCCATGCCACACTTTTTGAGCATGGTCCGAAAACGCGGCGGATTGGTACTGTAGGCTCCCAAGAACACGCGTGCCAAATAATATAGCGCATCGCGGCCGGCAATTCATAATAAATGATCCAAGTCAGCTAAAATTGCTTGCTGTTCTCTCGATAAACGGCAAATGAAGCTCCAAAATCACTCGTAGAAGGCCTTCTACCTGCCAGTGGCTGATTCGAACATGGCGTGCTTGGTAATTACAGGGATCGCTGTGCACGTAGGCCACGACTTGTCCACGCGTGAGCACGCGATCACACTGAAATCTCGCGTATTCGAAGAGAAAAAATGGCTCAAGGTCACGAGGTTCGCGTAACGTAGTTTTTTTTTTCCATGCCAACCACCCCCTCCCTTTCCCTCCTGCTTTGTTTCCAGCACTTTCGGCGGGACGAGAGAAGATAGATTGCGATTCTAGCGCGCGACACCTCTCTAAAACTCCGCTCCTACTGGATGGATTCTTAAATTTTTTTGCGGCGTTTTATAACGGAGGCCATAAGCTCCTTTGGCGAATTCGTTGGATGGTTACTTGCACTAGCCTTTAATCAGGTATAGAATGTTTGACAACTTATTCGGGCAGACTTCACAGCGAATATAATCTCCAAACATTCCCACTGTAATATATTATTCCGTATTGCAACCAAATCAGTGCTGCCCTCTAAAGGTGCACATTTGACCCGCGGTATTAGAGCGAAGCTTTCGCGAATTCATTGATAAATTCGCTTCAACTATTTGGTGACGTCCTCCTCATTAGATGCAGTCCATGAACCGTAAGGCACTGTCTGCCCTCTAAAGGCTTGCTTATTACTAGAAGAGGAGGTTGCCTGGCTGCTGCCCTCGTTTTACCCGGATGTGACTCAGCTGATCGATGAAGGAGACAACTCCTCAGCTGGCAGCCGCAGTTGAACGCAGTGATTGCCCCTACAACGTTGTACTTGTATTCGTTGCTGGCAATGTATCAAGGCACTGCCTTCGTCAGGCACAAATCCTGGCTTGCCAAACTTTGACGCGCGGCCTTTTTTTCTGGAGGACACAGAAATATACTGGAATCAACAAGGTTCTGGCATGTGTGATAGCGTCTCTAGGGGAGTGCGGCGGGTGAATGGAACGGGATGCAAAAACTCTGCCACTCACGTGATGAGAAGAGGCGGTGACCCCACTTCCGCATTCTTTTTTTTATGACGACAACAGCCGGCAGTTGTTTGGTACGTAACATAGAAGCAATAGCACCAAATATTGACAAGGGCAGTGGAGGCAATGGCTCTTTCAGTCATTAATAAGGATTTTCTTCCAGTCTGAAGAAAAGAGTGTTTTATAGGTTGATTTCTTTATCTTCTCCTTCAACATATCCATTAAATCGTTATTCCTAAAGTGAAAACACGCATTTCTTTTCTGTACTAGCCAGAAAAAAATTCCGCAAATCTACGGGCTTGACTAAAAAGGTCGTCGAAACGCGATAGTCTTCTTTCTGGAGGTATACTGCGTGAGATATGGATGCTATCTGTCAGTAATCTTGAAAATAAAAGCATCTGTGAAACGCAGAGCTACTGATAGAGGGCAGCGAGGAAATGCATCAAGTGGCAGCACCATATCGTCTTAGCGCCATATCGAAATGCCCGCTTTTGTGTGCATACTATAGCATCGCGTTGCCGGAGGAGCATTAGAAACACTAGAACTTTTTAGAATAAGGTATCTATGCATTTATAGTAAAAACACACAACCTAATGCTTACGTATTCATCAATGCACTTGATATATGCGTGATGTTATTGTTTTTATTGTATATTGTTTTTGTTTTTAATGTATAATAATGACATCATCCTGGACGTACAATCGTCGATGAGAATGTTTACAGATGACTGCATCGTTTATAGAGCAATAAACTGCGAAAGTGATCGGGGCGCAGTTCAAGACGACTTGGACAAGATAAATGCATGGTGCAAAAATGGCAAATGCAACTTAATTTGGAGAAGACAATATGTATGACGTTTTCTAGAAAGAAGGATGAAGCTTCGCCTTCGTATACTATAAAAAAGAAGGTCTTAAAAATAGTCTCTGAGTATAGGTGTTTGAGCGTATTTTTCACGCCAGCTTTGTGTTCGAACCGTCATGTTGATTATGCGACAGCTAAGGCTTGTAGATCGCTGTGGTTCCTGCGGCGAAACATGCGTGAGTTTGCCCAGTCCACGGGGGAATTACTGTACAAATCATGCATGCGGTCGATACTTGATTACGCGAGTAGCGTATGGGGCCCGCCCACTGCCCTCGATAAAGATGAATTGGAAAAAGTGCAAAACATGGGCGCCCGTTATGTCCTGGGAAACATTATTAAGAGCCACTTGAGCATGACGCGCTGCAAGCAAGCTTTAGGATGGGAACAGTTGGTCACACGCCGGGCTAAGCAGCATCTGAAGCTTTTCCATGATGTATACTTATCTTGAACTTGTATTCCTCGTGGCAGTTACATCTTTCCACCTCATTACGTGTCTGTACAAGTCGATCACATTTACAAAGTGCGGGATTACTGATGTAAGACGGCAACGTTCAGCAATTATTTTTCCCTAAAACAGTTTCCCAGTGGAATCGATTACCTCCAGTGATCGTTGCCGCTGTTAGTGGTGATTCATTTCTTCCTTTGTTAGAGTCAAGTGAATTGTTCAGTTGATGACGGGTGTTTTGTTGTGCGGTATACACGTTGAATTTGTTTTTCTGTATGTTACCCGCTGGCATTTTTCGTACATTTTTGTCAATCTCCGTCATGTTGTGTATTCAGTGTACTTCCTACTATCGGGATAGGCTGTACTGTATTTGCCAAAAATTGAGCTTGTGTTCTGTCTTGTAATCATGTTGTATTCCCCCCACTGTAATGCCTTATGGCGCTATGGGTGTCAAATAAACAAATGAACAAATATTTGCTTTTTGATCAACAACGTTAAAAAGTTAGAATGCAGCCACTAGATCAAGAGGACTGGGCGAAGAGAAAGTAGTGAAGCTTTAGTTCGGTTGACAGACATAGAAAAAGACAAACAGACAGACCAAACTTTCTGCTTGAGGTATCCCAAGAAAGACCATCACCTTTAAAAATGTGGAAGTAGCTCAAGAAGATCCCGTGCCACAAGTGTTCGCCGGCGGCATCCTCGCGAAAAAGAAAGAATCAGAACTTTCAACGAAGGAAGGTAATATATAGTACATTGTTTGATAGTATATGCATAAAACGCGACACACGACATTTATTCCAACTGAGATGGAGCAGGAAAATCAACACTCGAACCAGGTAATTGATGATCGGGCTTAATAACCACGCAGCGCCTTCTGTGTACACTTGAAAGTAAAGACTGCCGTCTCACAAACTGACGCGACAATAGCAGCTTGCTCGGAGATATGAAACTCACTGGATTTCTAATACAAAACAACCATATAAAAACACGACCGGTTATCGACAAGAACACTAATGTTTTTTCTTCATTGCGAAAAGCGATCGAGTTGATTGGTTCTTGTCGTTTATTTCTGTCGGAATGACTACCTGTCCGTCCGTCCGTCCGTTCGTCTGTCTGTCTGTCCTACGATTCAGCCACATACGCGGCCAAAATTTTGAGCCCTTTATCAACAGTCAGTCATGTTGAACTGGTGACGGCAATCATATTTATGGACATGGTCGATGAAAAACCAAATATTCCAAGGATCCTTGTGTTTTTTTACGCAGCCCTAAATACTTGACGCAATGCGTGACGGAAGTACGACGCTATTCCTGAAAAAGCCATCTGCGGACGACATGGTGCACTACCTGGAATTGTTCCCGGGTTCTGGACAAGCTTTTGTTTACCGAAGCCACGGCCAGGTGCTGCCATATTTATCGCAGCACCATATATTATGCGGATGATACCAGAGCTCAAGTAGTATAGCCAGCAGAAAACTATTGTTTGTCTGCGACATTTGCAGTAAAGCCCGCAGATACGTGCTCAGTTTTTGAACTGCAAATACAAGCCTTCATTTAACTTGTAATCATAATTTTACTGGTGAAGCTCCTTGGAGGGAAGCTGAAAGGATTTAAGAATTCAATAGAACTTCCTGTTTAGGAAGGACCGACACTACTGTTGACGATGTCATAATTGTTTTCGTGATTGTAGCAGTAGGAGCTTTAAAACAGGTAAAATAAAAGCTTGCCTTGCTCTGCCCCCGCGAGCGCACTGAAATTGTGGGCGTGGAAACATACGTCATCTTTGTTTCCTTGAGACCGGAGGAAGTGATCTTTCTTATCTTCAACCACGACCTCCGTGACTAACCCATAACGTGCCGTTGCCGAAACTATTCGAAGAGGCCACACTTCAGCAGCGCTGCTGCTGCAGATGACGCGGCATACCGAGAACGACGTCACCGTGTTTGCTCAGTGTCTCAAGAAGGCCGGCGGCCACAGCCCCTGTTATATCACCAAGAAGTGCTATTGGTGTTCACTTTTGAGAACTATCACATCAGTTTTCTAATTCAGCAGGGATCAACCTGTCTTTAGACTCTCTAAAGTCATTTTTTTAGAAACGTGCTTTAGCTTTCTTTGAGCCGTCATTTTATGTATCTATAAATATTCACGTAATCTGGGTTATTCACAATCGACCTTTAAAGCCTCTATTGAGACTAATTGCACCTAGTGTGCGCAAAACGCGTTGACTTTATGTTCACTCTATGTTCACTCTACGTCATTCCTGATTTACCATGACAAGGAGGTGACGAAATATGAATGAAGGGGTGTTGTGGCCGTCTTTCTTTATGAAAAGCTTCAACTTGTCGCTTGTGCTAGCACATCAACCTGCTTCGGCGTGTGATGTTTTGTACTTATCTGTTTTTTGGAGCTAGATGCAAGAGCACCCCATTATTGACTGTATTTCCCAGTAAAGCATAAAACCCAGGGCAGCCCCTGCGGTGCTGCTTACTGTGGAACGGCTAAATAGATTTTCGCGCCTGTTTATAGCTTGAGACATGGACAAGCAGCCCTAAGTACACCCAGAAGATAGGCTGTGTACTAGGGCATTCCTAAATCTGTAGTGAACACTGTCAATGAATGTGCGGCGCCTGACTGCAAGAGCTTTTTTTTTCAATGAAAAGTTTTATTCTTTATTATTAGGATGATATTTTTCATTGTAAGGAGTTGCAGGCGACGTTCAATTGTGTCAGAGTATAAATACTACACAGCGAAAACAAAAAGAAGCGGCAATAAAACTATTCCAAGAACTAGTGCACGAACTGATTTTTTAATATTATAACACGTAACCTACTATATGCGGTAGCTTGCAGTAGCGAGTAGCACAAAACTGAAACCCACATCTTGTAGCCGTATTTAACGGCCGGTAGCAGTGCGAGTAAAATGTCCTTCAAGTGCCTAATGGTCCCCTGAATTCCAAATCTACCGTCCGGAGAAACGACACGCTTGAATATGTATACACCTTCAGATACACACCTGTCAACGTCACCTTCAGGTACTTGTTTTCAGGTGTTCCGAACCATCCCGAGAAATTGCGGGCTGGATCTGCGTGGCTCGACGGCGAAGTGTGGTTTTGCGGTTATGCATAAATAGTTGTATCGGGCGAAGGCGTCAGGGGGCACTTATTCTGTGTTTGATACTCATAATAACATTTCGTTAGAAAAAGTGTGAACTGCCCCGAAAAAGCTATGCAAAAGCTTTAAACTTGAAGGTCTGGTTAAATCGATTGAGAAGACAAGAAAAGTGGATAATGATATATTTCTTACGGCGAAAACGCATAAACTTGACTGCCCTTTCAAAGTGATCGTCTCGGAGAATGAATCCCGGCAAATGTGCATTGCGCTTTTTCTACAAAGAAATTTGAAGTTGATATCCCTTGACGACCCATTTTTGGTGAAAAAGTCAGAAGCGGGCGAGCGTTTTTCGCAGGCAAAGAAAAGAAGAATCTTTTAGCATTTTCACTCGATATTAAAGGTCTTGATTACACCATCCCTCAGGCCGAGTCGATGATGTGTGTGTCGGAAGGTATCGGCAAAGTAGGAGCGGTTCAATTTCAAAATACTGCCAGTGTGTCGAGTGAACAGCTTTTAGAGCTCCTTTACTTTTATCTTAACTCGACCTATGAGACGTGGACTGGGAACACTGTGAAACAAAAGAACGGGATATGTATAGGTTCCTGCTTAGCCCCGTACTTTAGCGACCTGTTTTTAGGAAAACGTAATAAGGTCCTTGACGAGCGTGTGAAGCCCACTGATGTGATGGTTGTTTTTATATTTGTAGACGACTATCTGATCGTTGCCAATATTGATCATAACAGTATTGACACGGTTGTGACAGAAAGTCTAACCATGTTCTCGACAGTGCTTTCTCTCTTGGTGTGGACGCATGATGTACCAAATGACAATTTCATAAAATTCCTTGACCTCGGGCTGTATTTTTCGCCTGCAGGAGTGCGCTGGAGCTATGCACCGCGAGGAAATAAACCAGTTCTTCCGTTCACGTCCCCTCACTCAAAATTGGTAGAGCGAGCGACGATAAATTCCTGATTTCGAAATTCACTGGTGAAGTCGTGCCGCTACAAGCTTGATGCAAGCTTGTGGGCTCAAGCTAAACGTTTATTGGATTCTGGTTATTCCTTACGCCTGTTAACTGCCGTCGCCGAAAATATAGGCAGGAAAGGAAGGGATGACTTCAGAGACCAGGCAGTCGCCACAAACGCAGCCAAGGTGGCTGTAGTGCCCTACGTGCATATCATTTTGCATAACTTGCGAAGGATAGCGAGAAAGGCTGGTGCGGATGTAGCGTTCTCTGCTCCCGAACGGTTGCAAGTAATGTGTAAAAAAAGGTCAATGCTGGCAGTTGCGGGAAACGGGAGTGTATGATGAAGCACTGGGAAAACTTTGTGAATTGTTGTCATGGTGTTGTCTATGGCACTCCTTTGACTTGTCATTGCGTGTAGATTGGCCAATTTGGAAAGTGTGTGAACGAAAGACTTGGAGCACACAAGCACAATGTAGAAAAAGCTGCATCTGGTCATTGGGCCCTTCACAGTCAGAGGTGTGGTTGTGTCCCTTGTTTCAAAACACCCGTATTCTCCTTAGGGCTCATGGCAGAACTCCGCGTGAAGTTATTGAAGCCTTGAAAATCGACAAAATGAAAGAAAATTGCGTGAGTGCGACATAGATAGCTTTGTCAGCTAAAGGGAAGAAGTATCTAGAATCTTCACTTTGACCTTGGCGAGTGCAGATTGTCGCAATGGATGATGACGCGTGCATGAGGCGTGCTGTATCTTAACATGATATGTTCCGGGTTTTAACGGTCTACTGCTACTCCATGAATAAGAAGTGTGATCGCAAATAAAACATTATTGCAAGTTAGCGCTGTGTGTGTGTGCGGCTTTCTTTTTGTGTTCCTCGTCGTGGTGTGCTATACTATTATAAATAATGAACCACAACAAACTAGCCCGGCAACGTGCCTTAGCAAATGACAAGTATGCGAAGCTCTGGCTATTGTAAAGGTGAGTAACTGTTCGTTACTTAAGTGTTGTGACGTATATTACAAATTGAGTGTCAATAAGTGACATAAACAGCCGACCACAAAACTAGGTGCTTAGGTTCATAATAGCTACACTGAAGCCGCCGACTAGTATAAAGGGTTTATGCTAGTAAGTGTTTTATAGCGTTCCCTCAAAATTACAACTGACATTTATTATTCGCTAAACATTTTGTGTGTGCGTGTGTGTCTCACATTACTGTACGTTGCCCCAAGTAAAGTAGCTGTGGCATATGGACGCCGGACAGCTCTTATCCTTAAGGTGCTGCCCCCGTAACAGACACAAGTTCCCTTTCTCGAATCCTTGTAAGGACATGCGGCACACTGCCACGTCAGTAAGGTACTGGCTTACTCAGATTTATTCAGCTTACTCATTTCAATAGCTTGAAGGCCTCAGAGTATTGCAGAAAGTATTCTACACCTATCAGCTTTCTTCCTGAAGTTGTTGTCGAAGATGCTTTACTACGCCTTCATAGCTGGGCTGTTTCAATATCTATAATATGCACTTAACGTCAGCTTCTTCAGTAGAGCCAGAAGAGTCGACATAAACCACACGCATGGACTGCTGAGTCGGTGACTCAGGGGACAGTTTAAGGAGAATTTATGACGGCGGAATACGTATATAATAGATGTAGGGACGTCAGCTAAAAAGAGAGCAAACGCAGAGTCACGCTCACACACAAAAAATAGGCTTTCAATCGTCTTCATAGATGCGGCGATGCCTTATTCCTTTCAGTGCTCTATTTTTTTCTTTATCTTTTTTACTCAAAGATTTCACCACATAGCTCGAAAGAGTTCTAATAAAATTGGTATTACAATAAAAAACATACATCTTCACCAACACCACACATCTGCTAATATGACAATGAATTCCCCTGAGTGGTAGCTTTAACGAAAAAAAAAAGTTGCACACAGTATTCGAGCAATACCGGGCTGTCCTGGACTAGCAATTTCCTATTTGACACTAAACGACACTAGGAAGATTTAAAGACTCGTTTCACTTTGCTAGACACAGCATTATTTGACCTCACAACAAAAATCAGAGAATGTTTAGCTAATCTTATTTTTAGTAATTATGACGCAAATGTGAACAAATCAAAGCGGGCGAAACAATAACTTACCACCGGCAGTGCCCAAGTCTGCTACATCCGAATATTTGAAGGTCGCAAGTTCGAGCCCTGTAGAGGGACAAGTTGTCCTTTCATCCACTTCACTTTGTTCACATTTACTTCATAGTTAGTACAAATTAGATTGACTAAACTTTGTTTTTTGTTGGTTAGTTCTAATATTTGTTTGTGTAATTTTGCAGTGCTATAGCCAGCGTGTGCCAGTGTATAGTTTTGTGCACAGAAACAAACAATGCAAATTAAATATTGCTTCGTATGAGAGAATAATATTAAACGGCACATACTTGCACGCGAGTATATGCCCGGCGAATAAAAAAAATGCAGAATAAAAAAGACAAAGGAAGAAAACCACCAGCCAAGAGACACCCTATTCGCGCCTTCAGCTGGCAAGACACGCCAAGGGCTGAACGCCGTGCACTGCAACTCGCAAGGAAAAGGAAATGCGGACACGGACCACGACGCACGAGATAAACGAGGACAAGCAGTCCGTACGTCTTCTACACGACACTCCTTCCAGAATAAGGACAGAACACCTCCTACGCGTAGAACACGGTACACTAATCCCCACTAGGCTGTCTCAGCCAGGGCTGCTGCACATAACAGAAAGGGTTTGCGACGGTTTGGTAGTGTGTTTTATTGCAGCCGGAATGTTTCGTTGGTGTTCAGTACGTTAGCTGCGCTGATTCTGAGGTTTAACGGGATGAATCATCGTAAATACGGGATTATGTTTGGTCGCGAACACTATAACTATTCCACGCTCAATGCGGACGGCTATGCTTTGCCTAATAGACGAGTGATTTATTTTCGTGCTCGCTTCCTCCTGATTCGAGTCTCGCAAGTAAGACGCCTGCGAAGGCGTCTTACTGTCTTCGGGTAGGTGCAACAATCAGATTATCTGGGTACCCAAAACGCTATAAATTATGATATTTTTTAGGGGTGAAGTTCCTTACGTCGTGAGTCCTACGTCTCGTGTCGTCGTGGTAGTAGTCAGTTTCTCAAGCCCTCCACGACGATATCGCGCTTTTGGGAGGTAATACCGTATATTGAAAGGACACAGCATCGCCGTAATACTCACATGGTCACCTTTAGCTTTTCTGGCACATTGCGAATGGCTTGCAAAATCTATAATTCGCAGCAAGGTTGAAGAGTGTAGCCCACTGCCGAATGTTTGCAAGCCTACTTCCAAATCGAAGCTTAAAATAAAAAACATTGGCGGTGAATAAAATGTTAGTGAGCTGTCGTGCATTGAGTCATTTCCTTCTACCGACCAAAAAAGAATAAGCAAAAAAATAGACGAGTTTGCAGAGATTGATAGCAGGTTCTCTAGAGCAAACGTTTAAAATGGTTGACTCTGCTCGCTTGCCAACAAGAGAAAGCTTATCCGAAATCTTTCATGAAAAGGCGTAAATTCATTATATTATCTTGTCATCATTAAACTTAACCAGGGACGGCACACAGCTCTCCCATAGTAGAGCACCGAGTACTCTAAATCTTAAACCTCTTCTTCTATACACACAGGATTTGCAATGAAAGATGATGTTTATTGAGGCGACGGCTCAGTGCCCTCCCATAGTTGAGTACGAAGTACTTCAAATCGTGAAACATTTTGTTCTTAACACAGGATTGACAATTTGGCATTCACTTCGTAGATAACACAGTAGCGGTACCTAAACGTTTGTGGGACGGCTTTAAGCTCTCGCATAATAGAGTACCTTGCGCTCTAAATCGTTACCCACTTTTTCTGTACACAGCATGCGGCCGCAAAAGTCGACGCTGGTTCATAAAAACTACGACCCTACCCGCTGAAGTCCGAGACTTCACTTGGTTAAGGGAATGGCAGGCGTTGCCAACGGCCGACCGCCTTGTGGCGTGGGGTGTGGCGCCCTCCACCTCATGTCCGCAGTGCGGCCGGATGGAAATTCTAAATCATGTACTTCACGAATGTCCTGTGGCACGTACTTTCTGGCGTTTAGTGACCAGTATGTTTCAAGTCAGCATGCAAAGGCAGTCGCGGCACAGAGACATTTTTGTTGAGTTGATAATGTGTATAAGTGCTTTTGTATTGTGGAACTGGGGACTGGCATGCCTGCGAGGACGCCCTCAGAGAGCCATGTTTCGTCTGCTACATCGCTTAAGAACCATGATGGCAACACATTTTTGTTATTCATTCTGGGGGAGGAAGCTTTCCTCCTGCGGTGGTCAACACAATTTATTCTTCTCAGAAAGAACAAAGTGTCCATGCTGTTATGCCTGCGAGTCCGCAGCGAACGTCCATGCCTCGGAAAAAAGGAAATCTGTGTCAAGGCCAGCACGCGAGCCCGCCTGACGTGATGAACAACTCGACGGCGTCAACACGCGATGGCGCCTTTCTGTCGCCCACGTGCAGTGAGTCACCTCAGCAAGCGAGCCGTGGAGCAAGCAATCGGCGTCTTCCTGTCTGGGGGGGAGGGGGGTGCCGCAATGCCTGGTGACGTCGTTCGTTTTTGGGTGCAGCCACGTGCAGCGCAGCCTCTCCAGATTCGATGAGAAAGAATGACGCGGCGCAGCGGCGACCCCATTGGAGGATTCTGACCTCACGACCAGCGGCGCTTCTGGTTGGACATTTGGGTTGTACCCGGTGCATATAAAAGAAGCCCTGCGGCGCGTCGAGAGCAGTCCTATGTTAGCGCAGACATGTCTGTCAGAGAAGAGAGCTATGTGATAGAGAGTTGAGCTATGTGTTGGCAGACCCATTTGAAAGTAGAGCTATGTGTTAGAGAGAAGAGCTCGGCTCTTCGCGTCTCTGTCGGCCCCAGTGTCGAATTTGTAACGCCTCTGTATATATGCTGTTCATAAACCTTGTTTAATTCACCGTCGTCTCGTCCGCTCGTCTATCAGCTCCGCGCAGAAGCAGTCGCGAGCTGAGAAACCTACGCTACCAAACGGCTGGTGACCTTCCCGGTGGAATTCGAAGCAGTGGCGCCTTCGGGACCGTGTTGGCGTCGCCGTCTTTCGCAACAGAGGTTGGCAGCTGCGGGATCGGCCGGCGTCAGGGACATCGATGCGGTGAGTGCCTGATGTTTTTCCTCAGTTCACCAGACTACTCTAGCTCAGGTTGTAGTAGTTTAGAGAAGGGCTGTGTGAAGCATTAGAGTGAGCTTTAATCGTTTCAAGCAAAGTCAGAGTGCATTGAAACCTAAGGTAGTGCGGAGGGGGTAAACACGGGAGTGTGAAAAATTGCTTGCGCGTCTTGCTAGTTGACTTATAGTGGGTACGGCAAGTAAATTGTTAACAGGGCAAACAGCAAGAGGCTAGTGTGAACGATGGAGAACCTTAAAGTGAAGGAACTCATCGAAATTTGTGAGGAACTCGGCATTACTTTGGGCCGTGCGAAACAAAAGCAAGCGATCCTTGAGATCACGAAGGATGAAGGAGTGTCGGCTGAGGAAGTCGATGAGGCCTGGGCGGATATCAAAGCACGCCGCGAGGAGGCTAAAAGGCGAGAAGTAGAAACTCGCGAACGTGAAGAAGCTGAAAGGCGCGAACGTCGCGAGCGCGAGGAGGCCGATAGACAGGAGCGCCTCGAGTTGAAACGAATAGAATTGGCAATCTTACAGTGTTCGCAGGCGCCTAGCGTAGCTTCTCCGACGATTCAGGTCAGCGGTTTTAGAATTCGGGACCAACTGCCACCGTTCGTAGAAGGCGAGGACATGGCGAAGTATCTCGTCAAGTTTGAACACGTCTGTGAGCGAACCGCTTTGAAGCGGTCTCTTTGGGCGCAGAACCTGTTAGCTCTTCTTCCCGGCGAAGACTCCGACGCGATAACTTGCTTGTCGAGGGAAGCGTTTGAGAGCTATGACGAGGTTAAGGAAGTGCTCTTGAGACGTTATAAGTTGTCACCCGAGGCTTTCAGGCAAAGGTTCCGGTATGCTAAAAAGGGGAACGAGTCACACGTTGACTTCGCGTTTCGTCTTAAAGCCGATTTAATTGAATAGCTCAAGGGCGAAGGTGTTTATGATGACCGCAATAAAGTGGTGGAATGCGTTGCATTGGAGCAATTCTACCGCTGCATCGAGGAGGATGTCAAGCTTTGACTGCAGGACAAACTTGGTGAAGTACAGCTAAACAAGGCAGCAGAGTTAGCTGAGGAGTATTATACTCGCCGAAAGTTGCATAGCAGGGCAGTGCGTGTTGAAAAGGATGAAAGCAAAGAGGGCTTTTCAAAGAAACCTGATCAACGGAAACCCGCTTCGCACCGTAATTTCAAAAGGACCCGTCTCTTACGAAGGACGCTGTAGGGGAAGGGAAAACGGAAGCGGAGAAATCGAGTGAGGTTCCTAAACAACGCACTGATGCCACACGTGCGTTTGGATCACGGAAGCCGCTAATCTGCTACAACTGCAAAAAGGAAGGGCACATCGCAATAAACTGTAAGCAAAAGTTTGCTTTTGCAACAATCCGAGAATCGGAAAAGAACATGCGGCTGTTGGAGCCGTATATCCAAGAAATTAGTGTGAATGGGTAAACGTGTCGAGCACTTCGTGACTCAGCGGCAACCATGGATGTTGTCCATCCTTCATTGGTGTCTTCGGATGACTTTACAGGAGAATGCGCGTGGATCAGGCAAGTCGCCGAGGAGCAGAGTGCTTGCTTACCAATTGCCACGGTTGTCATTGAAGGCCCGTTCAGTAAGCTTCGCATCGAAGCGGCTGTGTCTGCCGCGCTTCCCGATCATTTTCCTTATCTTTTCTCCAACAGCTCAGAGCAGCTTCTCAAAGAGCTGGGTAAATCGTTCTTCCCCAACTTAGCGTACAAGGCCCTCACGCGATCGCAAGCGCGGAAGCTTTCGCAGGAGCTTGATCTTGTTCAATGTGGTGAACTCTCAAGTGACCTTGTCGGCCGGTCGACGGAACCTCAGAGAGGAAATTTTCCGCGTGAGTCATGTGAGCAGTCACTCGAGCGGCCCGTCGCCGAAGCGACAGGCGCGGTTTCCGTAGCAGGGGGAGATGACATGGCGCCATTGAATCAGAGCGAAATGGCTGCAACACTCTCGCCTGTAGCGGAAAGTTGGAGTGAGCATTCGAGGGTTGATCGAGAAACGCTCATTCGAGAGCAGCGTGAGGACCTCTCGATTGAAGCGCTAGTGGAAAGCCACATGAAAGCTGTACAAGTGTTGACGAAGGAGTACAACGACAAATCGGTGAAGAAGCGCGCTTTTGAAGAAGGAAGTCAGGTAATGTTGCTGCTTCCGTCCAAAAGGAACAAGATTGAGGTTCATTGGGAAGGGCCCGCCAAAGTATTATCGAAGCTTTCCGACACCAATTATGAAGTGAAATTAGGAAGGCGGCCAAACATAATTTACAACTTTATGAGACCATAC
The DNA here is from genome assembly GCA_013436015.1 of Rhipicephalus annulatus. Taxonomy (NCBI): domain Eukaryota; kingdom Metazoa; phylum Arthropoda; class Arachnida; order Ixodida; family Ixodidae; genus Rhipicephalus; species Rhipicephalus annulatus. Next base: position 745,182 of record WOVY01009734.1, on the reverse strand, counting down.
GTTCTACGTCAAGCGGTAGTAAATCTGCTGTTGAAGGCTTCAGAGGAAGAGGGAGCAGAAATTTGGAGTTCTAGTGATATAATCGAAAGGGGATCGAAGGTGATCTTGGAGCATTTGAACCTAGAGCCTAGGTTAAGTGAAGTCCAGAAGAAGGAGCTGAGAAGGAATGTTCCTTTTTATGAGAAATCTGGACTCCCCTATTGTAGTTACACAGATGTGCAACGTCGCAACTACGAGCAGCCCTTGGTACCGCATAGGTATCGTCGCCTTAAAGTGGCTGGTTACTGAGATAGAGCATGATGCTCCGACAGCGCAACTTTGACGTTCGCTAAAAAAGGAAAGCTAAACGCTAATGCAGACGCATTGAGCAGTGTGTTTAGTTAGTACCTTCTCCACCTTTCGGTTTCTCGCTGGCGATTCGGGGCAAAATTTTGACCTCATCACGACCTTAGCTGAGCGCTCTCGTCCAGAGTGAGTACAAGGAGCCAACCTTATGTGCTATTCTAATTCGTTACGTTGTTGTACGTGTAAAAATTTGAGTTGTCATTTTGAGAGTCTTGTGTCACACATGTGCCTCTTGATGTAGAGGGAACGAAATTCCGATAGACACGTAGCTAGATATATGTTGTACTATACTTTGTCTGGTGTTCTGTCGGGTGACCGAGGGCGCTTGCTTGTGTCGTGTGTTGTCTGTTGTCGATCCGTTCTTGACAAGTTGCAGAACCATTGACTAGAGCTGAAACCAAAGATCGTCAGAATGGACGAGCGAAGCTGGTCGACAAGTTGTGGCGACAAGCCAGTGGAGCTGGGATCCGTCCTCAAGAATGGGATGTGTTCCCGGAACAGAGTCTGGAGCTGCATTCTCCCCATGGCCCTGGAGGCGAACCTGGAGGGACCTGGCGAACGAGCGCACCTGGCATCCGAGCCCCTTGAAAGCAGCTCGTCTTTCCGGCGCATTAGTCTGGTGGTGGGGTTGCTGTTATGCCTGCGAGTTCGCAGCAAACGTCCATGCCTCGGAAAAAAGAAAATCTGTGTCAAGGCCAGCACGCGAGCCCGCCTGACGCGATGAACAACTCAACGGCGTCAACACGCAACGGCGCCTTTCTGTCGCCCACGTGCAGTGAATCACCTCAGCAAGCGAGCCGTCGAGCAAGCAATCGGCGTCTTCCTGTCTGGGGGGAGGGGTGGTGACGCAATGCCTGGCGACGTCAGTCGTCCTTGGGTGCAGCCACCTGCAGCGCAGCCTCTCCAGATTCGATGAGAAAGAACGACGCGGCCCAGCGGCGACCCCATTGGAGGATTCTGACCTCACGACCAGCGGCGCTTCTGGTTGGATATTTGGATTGGACCCGGTGCATATAAAAAAGGCCCTGCGGCGCGTCGAGAGCAGTCCTATGTGAGAGCAGACATGTGTGTCAGAGAAGAGAGCTATGTGATAGAGAGTTGAGCTATGTGTTAGCAGACCCATTTGAGAGTAGAGCTATGTGTTAGAGAGAAGAGCTCGGCTCTTCGCGTCTCTGTCGGCCCCAGTGCCGAATTTGTAACGCCACTGTATATATGCTCTACATAAACCTTGTTTAACTCACCGTCGTCTCGTCCGCTCGTCTATCAGCTCCGCGCAGAGGCAGTCACGAGCTGAGAAACCTACGCTACCAAACGGCTGGTGACCTTTCCGGTGGAATTCGAAGCAGTGGCGCCTTCGGGACCGTGTTGGCGTCGCCGTCTTACGCAACAGTGCCTTGCCTTCATTACTGAGAAGGTAGGCTATATTATGTGATTTCACTGAACCTGCATTTAGTGTTGTATAGGTGTTTATTTATTTATTCTTATACGCATTTTGTAATTGTTTTTTGTCCCTTCTCATAAATTGTCCGTACCCCTGATCATAGTTTTCTTTATGCACGTTAAAATTTCTATTTACTGCTGCAATACCTGTTGTGCATTTGTATGTATATTAAGATATATCAGCAACGTTTTGACAACGAACAATGCAACACATAAATGTCTTCTGTGTATCTATAAATTCTTCAGAAATAAAATTATCTTAAAATGTGCTCAGTGCTCTCCCATATCTGTGAAAGTTTTTTTTTCTAACGATACAATACCGTATCAGCCAAGTCTAAAAAATACTACCACCAATGCACATCGTAAAATATCGATCTGTTTGGGAGATATTGAGAATTCTCGCCATTATATTTGAACTGTTGCTTTGCTTTCTTCGGATGGAGATCAATTCGATGTACATCTTTGTGTTGTGAAAGGTATGGAGTGAATCGGCTACGTAGTGTTTCAGGCCGAGAGAGACAGTGTATATATACAACTCCTCGTTCACATATCGTTGTATCCTTGTGATCAATGCTCGGTGTCGAAAATTTTCCACACGCGCTTAAAAAAGCCACACTCGTAGAGGCATACAAACGTAGACTCATGAAAGGCAAATATATAGATATGTTGTAGGTATTTTTTACTCACAGAACGGGGTGTCGGATTGAGACATGCCGTGGCCATGCTGCCCAGTCCCTGCAAGATGATATACAAAAAAGAAAAACACTCAAAGTGAATGAAAGAGAACTATTACACGAAAAACTAAAAGATAGAAGAAAAAACAGGGAGGGAAACAGGTTGGAGTCGGCTTTCCTTTCCCGAAGGCTCATTTGACTGTTTCTCGAGCCGTCGCTCTCGGCACGCTACTGTAGGAAAACTGGCGCACTGAGGAAAACCAGAATGCATATAATAAAGAAAGCGAATTCTGGTCGAACATTTTCTGAGATGGCGTCTTTTTATAAAGGAGCTTCATTTGCGATCTACCATGCATTGTTTTCCTAACTGTGGGCGTTGGTTGTTGTCGGCTAGGTTAACCAGCACCAGTTCTTCATTAACCGGACCAACACGTCACCATACACAAAAGGCAGTAACACAATTACTTCGTGAGAACGAACAGATTTAGGAATTATTTTTCCGTCGCGCAATAAAAGAATGTAATCGAATAATGAAATGAACGTCATAATCCTCTTTTTGATTTATTTGTTGTGTAGCGTTGCACCGGGCTTGTTGACTCTGTTTCGGTAATATCGTTTTGTTTTCTTTTTTCCTTCTGAGTTTTTTACAAGCCTGTCTACTGTTGTAGCATTTTTATTGTCCTCTTTGCTTGGACTACGTCGCCGCTATATTTGATGAATATAACATCAACAAATGATTGGGTCTAAGACGGGAAAAATACGCGTGATGTGATCTCATCAAAAAGACCCGAGTTGTGATCTCATAACAGCTTCGCTGTAAAAATAAGCTGAGGGTTAGTTGACAGAAGTCGATGTTTAGTAAACAGTACTGACCTCTTTACACATCTGTCAGTCAGCCGCGTAAAAGAATCCTGAATAGTGAACGAATACCCTAGCGTACGCCTTTTATCGCACTTCTGTTTCCACAGTTTGTCTCACGCGAAATGGTGAATGGTAATAATATTTGTTGGGGCTGAACATCCCTAAACTAGGACTATGTGAGACGCTGAATCGGGGCGTTCAGGAAATTTCGTACACATGGGATCGAAGCACATGGGCGCCAAACTTTTTCACCTTAATCGAAAATGCTGCCGCAACGGCCCGGATTCAATCCTGCGAACTGCGAATCACCGCTCGGTATTGGCGAACAGTAAACCTCAGTTTTTGTGTACCGTATTAACCCGCATTCTACCAGCACGGCTTAGTATATCACTGTCACCTGTCACGTTTGGCTGAACAACAAGTATTGCTGGCTAAACTATGGCCAATGGTACTGAATAAAGGCTGACTTTGGCTAGTGTTAATATTATGGCTGTTCCATGTGATAACAGCAGTATCGAATGAGGACATCAAAAGCCTGAGTTTTGCTCATTGTATGGTGTGACTACGTTCATATATGCATGTGAACACCGAACACCACACTTGATTTTGCCTGGGTGCATATTTTTGTGCCCAATTTTATAAACATTTCGTAGCAAATATTAGGACTGTGGCGTGTTTGATCACACACGCCAGCCTTGTTGCGAAGAGGCAGAGTCTTTCATGTAAATACAGTGTTACGGACAGTACTTGTGCATAAAATGTGCGAGCTTCATATAAGAGGAAACATAGTAGGAAAGTCGCCGCAAGCTGGAGTTAAAAAAAACAACGAAAAACAGAGAAAAACTGTAAGAATCCAGTTTCAAGGCGCAACGTGGGAATGCGAGTGCAGTATGATGCACAGTTCGCACTTGAAAGAAAGTGGAGCCAAAATACGAATTCAAAGAAAGAAAGAAAGAGAGAAAGAAGAAAAGAAACAATTAATGTTTCTACAACAGAATTCCTGGCGCTGCTTTGCCTTCAGCTTGACTTGGTCGAGCCTTGCTGGGAGAAACCCTACCGCTTCCGCTATACAACATGGTTATGCATAGGCAAGTAGCTCTCGTAGGGAAGTCGACGCTGGGACGAGAATGCATAGTGCTTGCAAAACACCCGAATCCCTTACATCGGTGCACGGTGCCTCGTCGCTCAGCATAAACTTGGAAATTCAGAAAACCTTTCGAGACTTCGTGGCAGAGTTGTGACCACCGATAACGTTCCGCAGCACCACGTGAACCATTGACGTATGACTTCATTCTCGCTTCCGCGATCTTTCGCGAACTGTCGCAAATCGAGTGTTACTAAGAATGAAAAGTCACTATCAACAGTCGTGAAGCAAAGCCTGCTGAATAAATAATAATAATAATAATAATAATAATAATACTTTCTAGTGCACTACAGTCGACTATTGCTGGTATTATGAGAAAAGAATGAAGCAGATATGGAACTCAAGCCCTTATTTTCTTTTTCGTGAAGTGCATGCTATATTTGTGAATCATCATCTCTAGCAATTATCGCATAATGCTCTCTACTGATCCGATCAGACAAAGCCTATTTTTTAAGTTGTATAGTGCTTAACGCAGGCGATATTAGTAAGTAAACTGAATCATAAGCAAACACTCGTGTTGTATAGCTTCCGATGCACGGACGACACTGTCGTTGCACACAGCTGGTTTTGCGAAGCTGAATTGCAGTCTTTTGTTTATAAAATAGAAAATACTGTCTCTTCTTTTACACGTCAATTAGAAACGCAGTGACATTAGAAAAAATGCTAACGAAGCTATTAGTCACAACATTTCTACTACTGCACGCGCCCTTGGACAATCTGTGAACGATGCAGTCAGAAGGAATAAAAAAAGAGCAACCATTAGAAACAAAGTCAATATGTAGGAATAATCACACATGTATATTATGGCCGATGCGCTGTCAACGAATCATAATCGCCAGAGTGGTCAAGATTATATATTGGGTCATTTTGTGCCCGCTGAAGTTCGTGTACACTCGCATATGGACACCTGATCGTTACAAACGAAACCAAAAAATGGTAAGCTTTCTTCATGGGTGAAGTCTTGTTTAGCTGCAGAACAAAAACCTTGAGCCACCATCACAAGAACAATAACTGTGAATGAGTCAGACTTCTATTCAGGGACACCCAAAACAAGCAAACAAAGATTTATCGGCAATGTTATCGCTACCGGTTTATGAAAACATGGTCAAACGTGAAGCGATCAGTTTTCGCTTCGACTCTACAATACATTGTGTAATCTTTCATGATTGGGATTGCGAACTAGTTCTTTTGTATACTTCGCATGCATTGTTTACGGTGATTTAGTTCAGGAATTTGCTCACTCCGTGGGTAGTCTTCAAAACGAAGTCTGCAACTTCCAAAAACTGGACTGTGCTGTTTCAGTGATTTCAATAACAGACAAAAAAACTTCCAAATATGGAAGCGCGAAATTCATCCAGACGAAATGAATCGCTCCATTCCGCTCCTGCAAGTGAACGATAACGCGTAGTGCCGGGGTTTACGGCACTCTCACGGGGATTCGGTAACGGTCGTGTGGCCGAGAAACAGATCTAGCTCAGACCGTTTGCAAACATGGAACTGTGAGCGCATTTCCGGGTATCTGCAACTCGCAGACCTGAAATCGGAACGACGCGAACATCTAAATACTGGCAGCGGTAATTTTTGTCACGCTGAACCTAACAGCGTTTTCAGTGTACGACGTTAGGGATGACTATTGTTTGGCAGTTGCCAGTTGTTTCAGGCCTCACTAGGCAGATTTTTACAGCCTATTTAGCCATATTTCCTTTGTTCTGATTAGCATTGGCACTAACTATGAATATAGTAGTCCTCCATCACACTTTTATTGACGACACTCCACAGTGATTGCCATTTTTACGATGGTAGTAAGGCACGGGAGGATGCTGTGCAAGAAATGGTAAAACACTTTCGCAGTTCCAGCTGTTTTTACATTCAAATTTTCCATATGTCGCCTCCCTGTTGCATACACCGCTTTGTTATTAGCTCATTCTTTTATCTTTGTCTTTGTGTAAACATATGTGCTTTTAAGTGATTAATCGTGGTACCCCTCTGCAATAATGCCCTCAGGGCGCTGCAGGTAATTCTATAAATAAATAAAATAAATAAATAAATCAGACGGAACCTATGGGTGTATGATCTCAACTCCTTTGGGAGTGACCATTTTGACAATTATATCGTATTTCACGTTCTAATTTCGCATGCGAATTCACCGTTGCTTGGAATTTTACTCCTTTCTAAAAATGCTTCCTTCAAAGAATGTATGATTGCCAAGATTGTATATGCTTCATAAGCGGCAAGCGATTAGCGTATATCTCAACAGGCACGCCTTCTGCCCGCATATCAATGGCAGTGCTGATACTGCCGCATTTTAATTTCTAGTATGTCTAAGCAATGCCAATTTGTGAGCACTACAGCGTTACTGCCTTATCTTAGTGATCTAAGTAATCAACCTGGAACACTTTGTGTTCTTGTCCCCTCTTCCAGCCTACGCTGAGAGTTAAGTCTGAGACTATAATACTGAGACTATAACCTCCTTACACCAAATATACTCCCAATCTCAAGTAAGAATGACAAAAACCCCCATTTCTTTCTTTCAGCCTGAATGCGAGTACAGTTTGAGCCCGAACTTTGCCATATTTATACCCTTCGGTCGGCGTTTTTCTTACCCCAATTTTGTAGGCATAAAAAGATGTGTATACAGGAGTGATATAGAGGACAAGCCAAAGCTCCCACCTCAGCATTTTTCTGTTGAGAGCGTATGAAGCGAGTTTCACACACGCATAGTCTGTTATATGATTGCGAAAGGCTCACGTGCGTCATCAAAAGGAAAAATTTACAGTCGGTGTCGTGAACATTTGTGATGAAAGAAAGCATCACGTGATTATATCAATATGTCACGTAGTCATGCAGTCATAAATTATCAAGATTTGTAACGTCATCTTGAACTCACGACGTGAGAGCATCGCTTGGTCAGAGGTGCACTGATTCTGGAGAAAATGTAAAACACTTACAGAAAGCTTTAAGGGAAATAGAACGGGGAGGCGGAAGGCCGTTATTACATACAGCGTAAAGAAAACAAAGAAGGTGGTTTCTTTATTGAAGGCGTTTTGGGGAAGTGATTCAGAGGTGAGGTGACTTTCTAAAGCTAAAATTTTTATACTCATTCAAAATTTAATAAGGGCTTGGGCCTCCATTGCGACCGGAGATGTTGATGCCTAGAATCAGGCGTCAGTTTACTTCTACCGCACACAAGGCTTTCCCACCAAGCCTATAAAACTTGTAAAGAGATTCGACTGTTGTCGTAGCATTCGTGGGTCGGACAGGACAACTTTCATGAGCTAACTGGGTGCAGAATTAAGATCTTGTCATCATATTGTTAACACCGTGCTCTAAGTACGTAGAAAGATTTCCCCAAGATATTCACATACATATATTGCTATCATTCGCGCAAGATCAGAGATGAAAGAGGCAGTGAATAGCCGGTGAACTTCGGGTAGTGTATGAATAGAGGCAAAAGTGACGTAGAAAAATGACCAAGCTGATTCGCGTGATTCTAGGGGCAAATCATATTTATAGAAGAACAGCGCCCTTTAAAATCCCAATAATTACCGCTGTATTGGTGAAAAACACGAAAGCTAAACCATAGGTTTAGAAATAACCTAGCGGAGCTAAACGTCCTCAAGATTGGAGAACTGTCATGGTCCCTAACATTGACCTTAAGTTATTTGAGATATCAATCTATAAACCTTTTAGGGCTCCATTGAACACTCTGGTGGGTGATCACCAGGCTTCATCAGTGCCTGGACGAGAAACACATAGCCCGTTTTTTTACCTGTTTTTTACCACCCGTGATATTACAGCCTATGCTCTTTCGAGGTCTGCACGTGGTCTCCTTGGGTCTTTTGAGCGAGAGACAGCATCTGACTGACTGGAGCGCATGTAAATATTTAATGCGCTCGTTGCTTTTGGCTTTCCTCAGTCGTTTGTGTAATTATTTAGAAACACCAACACTGGTGAAAAAATCACGCTAGTTCTGGATGGTTAGGAGATTTCCGCCTGTTACCTTGCACGCGGGTTCCGTCGGGGATGTCCATTGTCTCCTGTGTTATTTGTTCTCAACCTTGAGCCATTTTTGTGTGCATTTTTGTGTGCTCTAGAGGCTGATTAGCGCCTCCAGGGGTCTTGCAAATCCTGGCAGCAGTATCGTGACAACCACAGCTTTGCTGACGACGTAACCTTGTATCTGTATAATGAAGATAGCCTGTCGCACACGCTGCGTTTATTTTTCCATGCAGTATGAATAATATTCAGGTGCAGTGCTGAATATCTCAAAATCTCAGTGTGTTTTATTTGGCTCTCCTCACTCCAGGCTTAGCGCCATTCTCCTAATTTCAGCCGGATGCGTTCTTTGTACTTCAGGTATTTTATACAGCCACTATGACATTTGTGAATCCATTTGGCTTAACGCTCTCGAAAAAGTAACACTAAAAAATCGGACGCACAGGATTTCGGCTTCCCGCTTAAGTGGGAAGCCGAAATCTTTGCGCAGACATTTTTTTTGCCGTCAAATTTGATATTTTTCTCATGTGGTGCAACCACATTTACGTATCGTGCCATCACTGAAGTCGGCTTTGTGTTCTTATTTTTTTGTTAGACTGCACTGAGTTACTCTTCAGAGCTGCCCTAAGACAGCAGCGTTCTCAAGGAGGCTTTTCTTTTCCTTCGGGATCCATACGCCGCCGGCTGCTAGCAATGCACTTACTTTTACGACTAGTACAAGGAGAAGAATCTCGTGCGAGGACTCTCGCATATTACTTTCTGGGTATTAAACTTCAGCAGTTGATGCCTAATGTGTGTGTGTTAACAGGGGCCGCGTTCAATAACACTTCCTTCGTTGTATGCAACAACTGTTGCGTTCTTTCGTCATATCCAGTCAACCTGTTCCAGCATAGATGTGTTGAACAGTGCTATAGTTGAGACAGCTGCTGTTTGTTGCTCCCGTTCGTTCTCCCAGCTCGCCATGCTCACTCGAGTCGGGTGTCTTGGGGAACCTTAACGACCTCTTTTCTGCCCGGACACCTCCAAGACTTCATCTGGAGCCTGGGATGGAATGTGCTTCCTACTTTCAACTACCTAGAAAGGGGGAGGATGGTCCAGTCAGCAATATGCCCAAACTACTCCCTTCAGGAAACAAATCCGTATGCTCTAAGGCATTGTGTCATTGCTCTTGCTTTCTGGATAGCCGGATTTCGCAATCCCTGAGTAAATTGCTTGATTTAATTTGGGCGTTGTGCTCATGACCACTTCGCCTGTCTTCTCATTGTTGCCGGTGCTTTTTGCCTCTAGCGCAATCGCTGTCTGGCTGTTACAGCGGGCCGCAGCCATCGCCCGCTGTTCCCGATCATTGATTGATATGTGGGGTCTAACTTCTCGAAACCACCATATGATTATGAGAGACGCCGTAGTGGAAGGCTCCGGAAATTTGGACCACCTGGGGTTCTTTAACGTGCACCCTAATCTGAGCACACGGGCCTACAACGTTTCCGCCTCCATCGGAAATGCAGCCGCCGCAGCCGGTATTCGATCCCGCGACGTGCGGGTCAGCAGCCGAGTACCTTAGCCACTAGACCACTGCGGCGGGGCGCTGTTCCCGATCATATATATATATATATATATATATATATATATATATATATATAGAGAGAGAGAGAGAGAGAGAGAGAGAGCGATTGTACTCGGATCTGCTATCTGTTTTGTCGGAGGAGCTCTTCTATGTCCACGAAGAGGAATTCCTTCGGCACTGATCTCCCCCTATGTGTCGGTCTGTGACAGAAGAGTGAAACTTGTCTAGCGGCCGGCCTTAGTATTGGTAGGCTGATGCATAGGTTAGTGTCCGCAGTAATGCCATGCCAACATGAATATACGCGAAGTGTACAAAAGATTACTTTATTTGCGCCCCTTGTTGATCTTGCAGTATGCATAGGTGTACATGTCTTTTATGACACATTCTTGTTTTTCTATGTGTGAAACATCGAATGTACATGTTCCTTCTCTGCCATCTCATGTCCATGATCATGTAAACAAAGTTTGTTTTTTCATTATTGTTGAAGTATCGGTAAAAAGAAAATGTTCTGTTTCAATGTTATTGAAGTCTTTGACAATAAATAGTTCTAAACACTCTTAACCAGCTTTTCATGAATAAACGCAGACGTAATCGAAAAAATACTGTTCACGTTCTCATTTCTCGGGACTAAAAACTGCAGTGCTGCCTGGCAAAGCCCCTTCCCAGAAATGCGCAGAGTGTCGCGTAAGTGGGAAGCTTAGGAAAACGAATAGTCGGCAGTGACACCATACCTGTGACACTGAAACGCCGTATACACCTCATCATCTTTTGGCCCGACAACTAGTGGAAACACCGCTGCGTCGCTACAATAATGTTGCAAAGGCACTCGAAACTTAATATACGACGCATCGCGCTGCCTAAACAAAGCGAACGCGAGCTCGACACGTGTGCACAAGGCATACAGTGAGCAGAGATTAGGCAAAACTCTCTGGTAAACAGGTATATAGGCTGCGTGAGCTTGTCCGTGTTCGCTTGCTTATGGGTCTGAACTTTCTGCTCGAAAATAGTTCACCGCTTGCGTGTGTTATTTCCTGCAGCGTTGAGTCGTACGAGCATGTCACGGTTTGTGAAGTCTGTGCCACAACCAGGGAACGGAATACTAATGACTTATTTAGAATGAATGGAGAGTATTTGAATCCACATATAAGGCGCGTTTCATACCCATACACTTCATATGAAAAAGGACGTAGCTGGAAAAAAGTTCGAAATCATGCAAAATTTGTCCCGGAGAAAACAACGCACATTAGAGCCCGTTTTAAGCTCTAGAATGCGTTCATATCCGACGACGGAAAGAGACGGAAAAATGGTATAGCAGCGCTGTGATGATCAATAGTCAAATTAGTATTTCATATTTCTGGAGCGTACAAAAGCGATGAAAAATTTCGGAAATTGGAGGCAGTGAGCTTGGGCTTCAAAAAGTTTCAGGCGCGCAACCTATAGTTGCTTTATTTGTTATTATGAGACTGTTCTTTAGCCTGAATGACACATTTTTATGCACTGCCTTACATTCCGCCCTACTAAATGTACAGGGTTGCTAGAAGGTATACCTCCCATACTTTTGTCTTGCGCCAACTGCAATATCAGATTGGCTCTCTTTCTCTCTCCCACGCACACACAAAGACACACGCACACACATCAACGCACGCATATGCACACAAACTTCCGAATGCTAAATTTAGCGCAGGGCACACTACGCTAATATCTTGTGAAACTATTGGATAACTCTGTCTCCTGCCTGTACATGTATTTAATATAGTTGCTTGTAACCATACCAGCATTGAACCAAGGGCTCAGATGATTGTAACAATGTGCTTTTGTTTGACAATTATTCGTCTGTTGAAAACAAACTTCAATAATTCAAAGCGCGACGCACTCTACAATGGAAGTGCCAAAATCTATCCAAGTCAACAAAATTCCAGACAACTCCTACGAAAGACATAACTTTAAAGCCCAATCTACGTACAATATACTAATGTATGATATCTGTATGGCCAACTTTGTTTCTCTCGGTATCACGTCGAATTATCTGATATTTTTTTTCTGTTTTGCTTCTGTGTTGCCAGCGCACGACAAGGTGTTTTAGGGGTGGAGCTCCTTAAAGCGGCACCCGTTGGTCCCTCACAGTAGCACGTAACATGTCTTACGCTTTGACCTGCAAGGTGGTGCCAGTGGGAGATTTCTTTTGTGCGCTGTTGAACAATGAAAAATTCGCAGCGTGCGCGTTAACTAAAAGCCGAAGTCTCATGTCTCTCATTCCCCAACAGCAGCCATTTGCATGTACATTGAGCACTATCTGACAAGAAAGGGCTGCTACCTTATACTCGCTGGGCATAACCTCCTTGGTTTTAAAAAGGTTTAGCGAGCGTTGGGCCGCAGTGCCATGAATACAGTGAACTAGTATATACCATGAACTCGAGGTGGTTAAAGGTGGGATGTAGACACGAAGCGCAAGCCGTAAGAAAGTGTGCGTGTGCCACCTCTCGTTTAGTTCTCTGGATGGACTAAACGTTTAGTCCTCTGGATGGACATTCAGGCGTTGTCCGCTAAATAGCGGTGCTTCACCCTAAGGCAAAATTACCCAAAAGGGAGTAACGGAGTGCAATAGGCGTATGGTGAACGGATAGACCGTTGTGGAGGAACCACAGAGAGAAGGGTGCCGTGTTGATGGATGCACGGACGGATGTACGGATGTACGGACAGATGGACGGACGCGTGGACGGTCAGATGCAGGGATGGACGCATGAACGTACGCATTAACGGGCGCATGAACAGACGCAAGAATGAATGGATGGTCGCTAAGACGGACGTATTGACGGACAGACAGAAACAAGAATGATTGGACGAACTGAAGAGCGGACGGACTGGCAGATGATTCACTCCACTCATCGTCATGATGTCCTTGTATATGCTGTGATTTTTTTGTTTGCAATCTTTTAGTATATATTTCACTACATCATATCTGTCACGGAAAGACGTCAGCGTAGCCGTTGTGGAACCTGCCATAAAACACGGTCGTCGTAAATAAATAATAATGAAGTGAATTTGGCAGATTCCAGGTTGGGAGTCAATGTTATATGGAGTGAACGTGACCGTGGTGGGGATCAAACCCGGATCATTTGCGCTCTAGGCATCCTGCGCACTAGGTGTCCTTACATATTCTTCATTGATGAGAGCCAACAGAGTGCATGGTGGTCGGTGAAGATGGTGAAGTGCCGACCGTAGAGATGCGGGCAGAATTTTTGTATCGACCAGACGATAGCCAGGCACTCCTGCTCCGTGATGGTGTAGTTCCGCTCAGCTGTTTAACTTAGTGTTAGTTTGTAACGTTTCACTCATTGAAAAATTTACACCACGGTCACGTTGTGTAAAGTAAAGTTTAATGAGTTGGTTTTGGGACGTTAAACCCCACATATCAATCAAGTTTTAATGAGTCTTATGTCTGAGTCTTACGCACATGCACACGTCTTTTCAATGATGTAAAGGGCTAACTTTTCGCGAAGAACTTATAGTTTACCGATCGCCTTCCTCTCCAGAATTTCGCCCACTTATCATCATTCATTCCGTTGATATCACGCGGATTTTTTTCTTAGCTTGTCACTGACTATAGCGATGTCTCAGTTCAGCTTGCTTTGGTAAATAACATTATAATAGATTTGCAGAGATTTAACATTACGCTAATTGTGAGCCTGGTGGCTCTTGGGACTCGCTTGTTCGATTCTTCGCTGAACAGTAGTGTCCTCCGCAATCTCAGACGCCAGCGTAGCTGTCGCTGATGGGCTGGCCATCCGCGATCTCTTGGTGCCTTAGAAGTGTGGCAGCTTGGGCTAGTTGGTATTGCATGACGATAGTTATTGCGCGAGAACAAAACGACGACACAACGTGTCTTTCGTGTCCTTCTTGTCTCTGTGTCGTCGTTTTGTTCTCGCGCAATAACTATCGTCATCCTCTTGGTGCCGTTTAGCTCTCGCCGATCGGAGCCCCGTCATCGAAATCCTTCAACTGTACGTGTCCCTTATCTTTACTCTCTCTTCTTTTTCGGCACCCGTTCGGCACCTTTCGGCACCTTTACTCTCTCTTATCTTTCCTTCCTCTATCCCCATCCTGGTGAAGTGGCTCCTAGTCAGCCGCTTTTGTAGCAGCACCTAACGCATCTGTGATTGCACCACAAGATTGATTGATTTGTGGGGTTTAACGTCCCAAAACCACCATTTGATTATGAGAGACGCCGTAGTGGAGGGCTCCGGAAATTTTGACCACCTGGGGTTCTTTAACGTGCACCCGAATCTGAGTACACGGGCCTACAACATTTCCGCCTCCATCGGAAATGCAGCCGCCGCAGCCGGGAATTGAACCCGCGACCTGCGGGTCAGCAGCCGAGTACCTTAGCCACCAGACCACCGCGGCGGGGCAAGCACCACAAGATAGGACACAAATGCTGCCCGCACGGTGCTGGGCAGTATCGAAGATACATGTATACCTTAGATACTATCTTCAATACACTTCAGGTAAATTGTATCTGTAACGTGATACGCGGCGCAAAATGAGTAACTGTATTTATATTTCCGATACATCCAATAATGCATTTTGAGATACAAGATACTGCTTTACAAACACCACCGTGCGAGACAACAAATGCCAATCTGAATCCTGGTTCTGAAGCTGATTTTTCGGGCTCTAAGCTACCTGAATAAAACTAACGACACTGACTTGTATACTGCCGCCACAACGCTCCAGCCAGCATAGGTGAAGAGGTCGATGCGTGCCTATTGGTGGAGCACAGGCGCATTATGGCTCTCGAGCCATCTCGACAAAAATAGGCGTGAACATCTACGCGCAGCCTAGCTTTTGTTTTACTTTTTTATTTCTTCGGTACTGAGCAGGGATACCCGTTTGTAGTCACGGTACTGTGTTGCGCCCTAGGATGCATGCGGCGTCTTTCCCTTAGTTGCTGTGATGGCGATATATGATATCGCAATATTATCTTGCACGGTGCTTCATTCCAACGTCTCAAGAATACAAGAACGGGGCTTTTCTGCGTTTCGCGGCTTTCAGAGATCATCGAATTGAAAAATCTTGTGGATGTACGCATGAATTACATACAATAAGTTTGGCTTACACGAGAATCACATTTTAAAGAAAACGTTGCGTGGTTGGTGCTGATTTTATATGCAATAGAAGAAGCATGTACATTACAGAATATATTTTGATGTACTGTACCTTTTTTTATTCCCGCTTAAATGTTGGAGAAATTCTTTTCATGACATTTCAAATTGGCACCCAATTTCTTCATTTACTGATCGCTGTTTGCATGCCATACATTACCTGGGCCTCCACATAGTTTTCACTCACCCATTTGTTGTAATATGCACTTTTTGACCTCCTAAACAACGTTCTCAACTTTATTCTTAGTTTTCGCCTGTCTGCAAACGTGGCTTTAGTTTATATTTAGCGGGCTATTTTTTAACCCCGGTACATTCACAGCATGTACGTTGCCAAAGAAGTTGAATCGAATGCTTTTATATGCGCACTACTATATATGTTGAGGCGCCATAGCCCCTGAAACGAATATTTACAAATATCATGTAATTGACCCTATTTATTTAAGAAATCAGGCTGTGATATGATAGGCTTCAGAAAAAATTGCCGGAAAAAATGCCGGAAAAAATTCAGCAGGTTCTGCAAAAAGGCCCGAAGTTCTCCGTGGAACCTACCCTTCGACCTGAAGAAAAGATTGCCACAGCAAGGACTGTCTCCAAGCTGGCCAAGGAGGAAGAGCGTTATAGGTGTGTAACAGAATGTGTTCAAGCAGTTTCGAGCAATGTTAGCGATGTGAGTAAAAAACTGCGCGTTCAACCAGTTGTTAAGTTTTGTTTAAACAATCAGCTAAGGGTACTCATTTCTGACAAAGAAGGTTTCTTCGTTATCATTAATGAACTAGATTTTCTCAAGAAGGCTGAGGAAGCCTTAGAAAGAAATTTTAAACCACTCTCTGTAAAAAGCAAGGAAGTAAAGACTAGAGCGATATCGCTGCTGAAAAGGCTTAACCTGGAAAAACTTGGCTCTTCAGTAGAAAAGGCGAAAGGTGTAGAGCTAGAACTTTTTTACTCCATTAAAACACACAAACCGGAAATGCCGCTGCGCGCGATTGTTTCAGAAAGGGATACGTGGCAGTTGGTTGTGTCTCAGTATCTGCAAGAACATCTTTCTGCGTTGCGCGTAAATGACCCTTTTCACGCAAAAAACTCTGGTGTCGTGGTTGAATACCTCAACAAATGTGAATGCTCCGGTGTTACAGCTTTTAGTCTTGATGTAGTCGACTTATATTATTCTTTGCCGCATGATCAACTGTTAAACAGCGTAGAGCAGTGCATTGTGGAAGACAATGATGAGATATCGTTCAGGAATAGCACGGGAATTTCGACTCAGTCTTTTCTAGAAATTTTGACGTTCTATTTGAAGTCCACCTTCGTCGTATGGCTTGGGAACCTGTACATGCAAAAATCAGGTGTTTGTATAGGTTCAAGTGTGGCCCCTGTTTTAAGCCAAATTTTTCTTGGGAAGGTGGATGCAGCCGTAAGCACTAAACTTCAACCTGGCACAAAAGTATTCCGTTATGTTGACGATTATCTGATTATCATCGAAAAGTGTTCAGCAGTGGACGTTGAAAGTATGAAGGCATGCTTCGAGAAGGAAGGCATGGGCCTCCGGTTCACCTCCGAGCTTCCAAAAGATAACAAATTGCAGTTCCTAGACCTTTCCCTGTTTTTTGGTGATAAGCACCTTTGCTGGCGATATAATCCTCGTTCTGCAAAACCCGTTCTAGACTACTCTTCCGGACATTCCAAGCTTGTTAAACGCGGAATCGTAATGTCATGCTTACGTTCAGCCCTCGGAAAATGTTGCCTGCATACCTTGCAAAGTGGTTTCGTAGCACAGTTGGAACGGCTGATAGGTGCGGGATACCCTTCCTACGTAATAGCCTCAGTCTGTGAAAAGCTCTTGCGTACGGTCAAAAATAATGAAAAACGCACATGTACTTCTTCAGAGAACAAGGAAGAGAATAAGAAGCGCGCAGCAGTAATCCCCTACATTCATAAAATGGCCCATGGGTTAAAAAACGTGGGAAACCGGTTCGGTGTGCGCGTGGTTTTCTCGGCACCCAATAAATTGGCCAGTATATGTTCAATGGTGCACAGGAGGGCACATAATGCATCTAAAGGTAGAGGATGCCTCCAGAAGCACGTAACTAAGTTTGTTAAGTGCATCACCGGAGTAGTATATAAGATACCCCTTTCTTGTGGACGTATGTACATTGGCCAGACCGGCCGATGTGTGAACGTGCGTCTCAGGGAACACAGAAGCTCGTTGAAAAATACACCTTACTCCCATTTAGCGTCACATTGCGTTTCGTGCAAGTGCCAACCTCTGTTTGAGAATACAATTGTTCTGTTCCGGCATCCTCATCAAACTACGCGCGAAATTTCTGAAGCCTATCACATTTCCAGGAATACGGACCAATGTATAAGTCATCCTTCCTTCTCACTACTTGACTGTGAATTCAGCTACCTAGATAACCCTTAGACAAGTGCCTTGATTACACGCTTCGCATGCTGCCCTTGATTTCGTCATAATCTTTTTGACATGCGCATTTTGTGTGTATATATGTCGTTCCGATGTGGAAAATAAATCAGTTGATAGTTGAGCGCTCGTGTTGTGTGGTTCCTCGCTTCGTCCTTTGTGTTTTCTCTGCGCTCCCAGTTCGCTGAACGAAGAAAACATTAGCTGAGTACCCACTGCGGCATTATTAGTCATAAACTCTGGGTAGCGGGCAAGAATTCGCTATGCTATCCTTCGTTATTTGAGAAGCGTGGTATCCGCTGAACACTTTCAAGGAATTATGTGCCAATTCTTCATGCAGTGGCTGATGACGATGATGAATTATGCCTGAAGTGGGCATGTGCCACAGTTAATAGGTGGTCAAGAGCAAATTTTTGTAAAGTGTTGGAGCATTTGTCGACCCACTAGTCCCGCAATTCACACTGTGTGACGCCCGGCTGTTCCTTTGATGTTCTAAAACGCTTTATTACTCATAATAACACCTATTTTCCCGACATAAAGCTGGCCTTAGGCAAGTTTCCGAACAAGCCTCGAGCAGCGGCGTGCCTCAGTGGTATAATACTAGGCTGGCGCGCAGCGGACCCTAGTTCAAGCCCCGAACACAGTCAGTGTTCGGGGGTTGAACACACACCAGTGTGTTTGATGAAAACCTTTTCAGCCAGACTATCCAGCGTTTTCGAATATAGGTGAACTTTGTCCTTTAATTTAATCAAAACTTTAGCGAATACGCATATAGACCGCTTGTTGTGGTTCTGTTTTCGACTTTCGCCTACTTTAAAACCCATTGAGGCTACAGGCATAGAACATGTGTCACAATGCTTGGCGCAATACTGCTATGCTATCCTAACTCACATTATAAATTGAAAATCAAATAACTATAGCTACATTATTGATGGTTTATTCAGAACACTGCAGTATTTCCATAAAGTAGAAATCACAAAACATCACTTCAATTTTGCTCTCATTGAAGTGCTACAAATGCATTGTCAAGCATCTATGATTTTAGCCGTACGATCGAACCCCATGAATTTTGTTCAATAGGCAATGGGATTTCTTTTCATGTATGCTAATCACATTGATCCGATATAGCGGAAGCCCGCTCAGGCTATAGAACACCTTACATGCGAAGAACCATGCAAAAGACGCAGAGCGGTGGAGGCAGTGGCGGATGTGAAGTGGCCGTCCTCATCACTACTGCGCGTCCACAGAGAGATGACAGAAAAATCGATTGAGATTCGAAACCACGATTTCACGAAGACTTACGTGTCATCGCTGTGTTGAGGTCATAGATTTGCACAATGTGCCCACTCGTCACCGGATTGGCAACTTCTTCATCTCTTAGCGCACTGCGAGTGCTGGATACCTTAGAACGAGTCCTTGCAAGGATTCTTTAACATCACAAATTGCAGTGTGCTTCATCTAAGACAGGCGAAGTCGATCTCTACTCTGTTACTGTTCGTATACTTTCATGGCATTCTGAGCATGCGTGGTAGATGCGCTGCTGTGAATGCTATAGCATTACTTTGCCTCTCTTTCTTTCTCTGCGCCTTTCTTCCTATTGCCCTATTTTCACGTGTAGTGTAGCGAACGGGCTGCAACCTTGTTGACCTCCCTGCCTTTGTTTTTTTCTCTTTTTCTAGATTATACCTCCTATATTTCACTTTCTTAGCAATAAAATGATGTGCAATGTACGTAAGCAACCTTACCGACAAAAAAAAAATGCCTAACTACGAAAATATTGAGTTAGTAGCAAAGTAACATATGAAACAGCTGCTTAACGTAACCAGGTCTTCACCAGCACCAGTAATTAGGTCATCAGCGTGAGAAACTGCTGTCAGAAGAAACGAAAGAGAAAAATTTTTGCACAACAGCTGAGCACTTGTGCCCTTAGTGAGCTCATTAGTGGTCTCATTCCTGCATTCATAAAAAGAATTGAGGCAGTGCGGTGATTGGGGGAATCAGTGTTGAGATTGGGAGCTGGCTGTATAAGTAACGTTGTGGCGTAAGATGAGTATTAAAGTATGTCTATAGAAAAGCTGGCCTGAAGCAATCAGTTTATTCTGCGCTGCATCGAGTTGTTTTTAAGGTTAGGACATCCAAACAAAAACACCGCTAAATTAAAGTCACACTTAAGTTTTCGAAAATTCAATGGTCTTGTGTATCTGTAAGTTAACGGGTGCACAAGGTTAGTAAACGGAAACACAAGATAAATTTAAATTGAAGGATAGACGCTGAGATTGTTACTGTCATTCACTTCACCATCATGACTTCGTGATTAGTTAAGGAAATGAACTTCAAAGATTCATTTCTGAATTTTGCGTGAACACTTCAGCGCTTGACTATGTTCATGACATATCGACCTCCCCTCTAACACCATTTCTTCTCGCATACTCTTCACATTGGCTAAAACAAAAAATATTCCCTTAACTTGCAAATTATACTCATCATAACCACAGATTTCTAAGAACAAAATGTAACTTCTTTCTAGCGGTAAAGAGTCATGTAAGCACAAGCAGACGCTGTCGAAACGTATTACATCATGGCAAACAAGTACAGTAAGTTGCTTTGTCACCCACATGAATGTTTCGCTTGTTCTCAATCTTCAAAGGATTGATTTGTTTGTGGTTTTGAACGTTCCAAAATTACCATATGATTTAAAGAGACGCCATAGTGGAGGGCTCCAGAAATTTCAACCACCGGGGGTTCTTTCGCGTACACCAAAATATGAGCATACGGGCCTACAGCTTTGCTGCCTCAATTGAAAATTCAGTGACCGCAGCCGGGATTTCATCCCCCCACCTGCGAATCAGCAGCCCAATACCTTAGCCATTAGACCACCGTGGCGGGGCCAGCTCAAAATTCACCTGGTGGCGAGAATGCCCTTTAAGTTCACGAAAGTAAAATTTACAAACGCGATAAGAGCCGTTCTACATTTTCAGGCCTCCGCAAATTTTCGTACTGAATGCCAAATGACTCGTTGTGACTGTAGCAAAACTGAGCATGTAATTGAATGGACAACTGGCACAATACACTCTGAGATGAATAGCTCTCAATCATATGCCAAAATTGATGGACCTGGTTGGTGCCTGGACCGCAGTCTCCTGAGATATTTGTGCTAATTTTGCAATGACGCGGGTTCGAACGAGCAGAAGGAGAAACACAAAAAATATAGGGAAATTAAGCCGTTCTTAGACCGGCTAGCTACCCCGTGCTGGTGAAGACAGCAAAGTGAATAAAGTTTAACAAAACGAGACAGTTACATTTCCTTTAGAGAATAGTAACCATTAGTTAAAAAAAGGCTGTAGATAGTGATTCTTTATGATTTCTACCAGACGTCCGTTATGCGGCAGGAGCATTTTGTCACAACATTCCGACAGAAACCGCAGTAACGCAATCGGCCGCCCTGTGAATGCAGTAAGCTAACGCCAGAGAGTTGTCTTTGGCGAGGACGGCACTTTGGCAGTACCACAAGGTTGGTCTCGTGGTGAAAAGAGAGAGAAAGCTTTGACTTTGCAGCACCAACACAACCAACGAAACAAATGGCAGCATATCCACGGAGTGAATGATGTGGAGTGGGGCGAAGCATTCGTCCGTCCATTCGTTCTTGCTTCCGTCCGTTCCTGCGTACGTCTGTGTAACCGTCCGTGCGTCCATCCACCCATTCGTGCGCGCGTCTGCTCGTGCGTCCGTCCCTGCGTTCGTCCATGCATCCGCGCCTGCGTCCGTTCATGCGTCCAAGCATGCATCTGTCTGTGTGTCCGTTCGTCTATCTATTCAGCACTCCAAGTACCACCATCTCGCATCTTTTCATCATATGATCTCCATATAGAACCACCGCCATCCAGCGGACACTTCAAGGACTAAACTGGAGGTGGCACATGCACACTTTCTTACGGCTTGCGCTTCGGGTTTACTTCCCACCTTTAACCACCTCGAGTTCATGGTATATACTAGTTCACTGTATTCATGGCTATGCGGCCCAACGCTCGCTAAACCTTTGTAAAACCAAGGAGGTTACACCCAGCGAGTATAACGTAGCAACCCTTTCTTGTCAGATCGTGCACAATGTACATGCCAATAGCTGCTAATGGGGATCGCAGCGTGCGCGTTACCTAAAGGCCGAATGCTCCTGTCTCTCATTCCCCCTTAGCAGCCATTAACATGTGCATTGAGCCCTATCTTTTTTTGTTCAACAACGCACAGAAGAAATCTCTCACCGGAACCACCTTGGAGGTCAAAATCGTAAGGACCGCTATTTCGGGTATGTGCCACTGGTGGTTACGTACTACGAGGGATGCACAAGCCAAGCCATAAAGAGCTTCGCCCCTAAAACGATATTCTCATTGCGACAGAATCCTCGTTGCCGAGTTCTCTAACGCGATAGCGTTTAGAGAGCTTGTGTCGCAGATATTCTGCCGTCGGCGTCGGCACAGTTGATTGTCATCGAAAAATCGTCCGTGAGCGAAAAATCGAGAAAAAGGCAAATAAAACAAGAATAAAATTTTCAGTCTCATCAAGAATCGAACGCGGGCCGTTTGCTTAGCAAGCAGGTGCTCTACCACATAGCCACGATGCTTTTTATATGTTGCCGGTTTCGCCCATGGTACAGACATCAATATACGTCGTTATGAACAATACTATACACAACAGAAGCGATGACAAGTCAATCGCGGAAATATTGGTAGTTACAGTGCTAAAATTATTTTGGTTCACCAAGGGTTCAACGCTGGAGAGCCATTCCGGAACAAAATCTTCTTGTTTGAGTATATTAATGTATTGAACAATGCTTTGGCGGAAAAGCACGCTGTAAATGGTATGAGGTTGATGATGGCATCCCACCGCTGCCGCCAGTTGTGAAGGGTTGGAAGGAAGTCGATGGTAGGTACGACGGGTTTCCTTTAGGGTAGCTGGCTCCCCGCAGTCGTCCGCATAGCTGATCTTCGCCAGTGAGGGGCGTTAAGAGAGATAGAAAGAAGGTTTATTTACGTGATAGTTGAAAGATAGGAACTGTACAGGAATCCAAAAGATTCCGCAATATGTACAATATAGATTCAGTTCATGATTAAGCCCATGATTCAGCTCTTATTTACAAAAATGCTGCGGCCTTTATGGCCCACCGCCTCCTTACACGGAGATCCGAACAAGGCGGTGGGCACTCTCGCCACAAATCAAGTGACGGAGTCTCAATGGTCCACTCACCTGAAAGGGTGCAGATATTGCCCCACTCAGCTAGGTAAAACGGTTCAATGGTAGCACGAGCACACAATGACACACCCGGCCCCCGCCTTGAAGGCACTGCAGGGCGAGGAGGTAGAGTCCGGAGAAAGAAGGTTGAGCTCCTTCGGGGAGATGGCCGCTGAACCGAACGTCAGCAGCGGTTTACGGCTGCTTTCAGCTACAGGCTTCCAGAACTCTCTCAAACATGGCCGTCCAAACGCTCGATCCCTGAGAACGGCTTCTTCGACGCGTTACCACGCTTCCGGGCTGTCGGTGCATTGATATGGCCTCGCGTAGATGACAAAAGCCGAGTCGAGAGGTCGATCTAATGAGACCAGCCACAGTGGCACCGTCCCACGCTGTTCGAGCCCATTCAACAAAAGGCTTGTCTGGCGAAGCTTTCGCTGAGACCCGACTGCTTCCTGGAACATCTTAAGGACAGCGTCTTGCAGACCGGGCGCCAATGGGGTTGAAAGTATCCCTAGCAGACCGGCTTACGCACAATGGCGTCGGCCCAGATGAACTGCCGGGCCAAACGTAACGCGCGCCGGACGCTGGTCAGGGTCTCAGTAGTAACCGGCCATTCTATAGCCTGCCATAGACAATGGAGGTCAAGCAGCATTATAAAATCAAAAGGCAGTCTACTGTCATCTTCTACTGTTAAAAACGTGATACCCAGTGAATGTAAGGGAAGTTCTTTTTTAGAGTTCTGTGCAAAACATTCCAGAAGTAGACCGCTTCCTAACAATCCGAAAAAAAAACGTGATCTATTGTCTCTGGCTTTTGACAGATCAAACAGTTTGAACTCCATGGCATATAAAATGCTCTATCTTCTAAAAACGTCTTAACCGGTAACGTGGCCATATGTAATTTTAAGAAAAAGCTTTTTTTCAGTTGTCTGAATTTCTATTTTCTTAACACGCTTAAGAACATCATTGCCCTCTCGCCCACTTTTAATTAACGTATACATAGGAACCGGAAATTGTGTCGCATATATCTTTATGTATTTTTTTTCACCCGACAGAAACAGGCACTCATTGGAAACACAAACTGACAAGCAGCGGACATTGTCCGCAACTTCCTTAAAAAAACCTCGCGTGGTTATGGGCATGCTTGCGGTGCTAACCACTAAATTAGGCAAAACCCGACAAATGCGTAACTGGCATACAGTCCCAAGGAAGGGGTGCTGAACATCCCGAAAGAAAATAAAACGATTAACTAATTGTCGCACGACCAGATGCGACAGACTTAGTCCTCCCTGTTTAACTCTTCGAAACAGACGATAGTTATAGCGCGAGAACAAAATGACGACACAGAGACAAGAAGGACACGAAGGACATGAGCGCTAACTTCCAACTCGTTTCCTTCATGTTCTTCTTGTCTCTGTGCCATCGTTTTGTTCTTGCGCTATAACTATCATCATGCCATACCAACTAGCCCAAGCTGCCACGCTTCTGAGAAAGAGATTCGTCCTACTACGTATTTCCCAAGTGGACTCTATATTCATATAAAGACGGCAAATATTATATGCAGCTTTTACACATGCACTCGTGAGCAACACAAAACATGCATCACATAACATAATTTGCTCATTAAAAATATGTTGCATACAGTGGCTCTGGCAAACATCGAGAGACGGTTGTCGTTCCACTGTGCTGTCCTTGCGTGCGTTTCTTTCATTTGTTCAGTCCAGTAGTCATTAGTGTCTTTGTAGTGCTGGAAAGGCACGCCCTGGTATTTTGCTGGAGTATTAAACCATTGAACGTTAGCATATATACCTGGGGTTTTTGTCCAATCTCCATGCGACACCCTCAGGCACTTTCCCCGACTTCCTGTAATTCAATTCACCCGAATTACAGTAATTTCTTCAATTTTTTTACAACGGCAACTGTCGCTTGTACACTTCCTTTGGTGGTACAACACACTGCTACATCATCAGCGTATGCCAAAACTTACCTCGGTGTCGAGCAGTCTGAAACCGCAGATGGTCTCGCTTTCTATTATGGCCAAGCACAAGCTGCGTACAATGCAAACAAGAGTGGACTTGCCTAACAGCCATGGCGTACAGATTGTTTCAGCCTAATCGGAGACCCCGGGATCTGGTTGAGGATCAGTCGCATTTTACAGTTTTTATAGCTAAAACTAGCCCTCCGTAATCACCGATTTATCATTTATATGTTCAAGTATTGATAATGGCACGTAATGCGGGACGCAGTCAAACGCCTAGGTGCAGCTGCTTCGGGAAAAAAGCACTACATAGATGACATGTAGTGAAAGGAGTCTCGTTAACGCATTTTATTCGAAAGATGTCATGAGGAAAGCGGGTCCATTGGGCGATATTTATGTGCATTGGAGGCACTTGTGGCCGGATTTCGCTATCGCGTTCAACTCTTAAAGGCGAAGCTTAAGTGTCCCCCAATTTTTCGCGACATCACTCGTCATTCGTGGAAGTCTGTGTGTGACTGCGTTCAAAACAATTTTGCTCTTGCAGAACCAGTCAACTTTACAATTCTCGAACGACACACATGAACCATGACGCCATGTCAAATGACATTTTACGTCATCCAAAAACATGGATAATGGCTTGCAGCGTGGCTAACTGGGCTTTATTACCTTTGACTTTATTATTTAGGAACATTTAATGTTTTACGTGCTGAATCCACTGTTGTAAAATGAAGTGCACCGAATAAAGAAGAGACGCCGCAATACCATTGACCATGAAGTGTTCTTCAACACGCCTGTTTCTATTTCAATCACCCTCTTGATTATGTTTTCTCGTAATAAGGCACAGAAGAACTTCTTTCAGTTTATAACCACGAGATGCCCTACACACACCTGCGGTAACTTTAACTGTTGTATGGGCATGAATAGGCTGCAAATGTTTTCCCATAGTAGGCTGTCACTGCGAGAATCTCCTGGCTTAGCCAGCCCGATGGCTTGGGCTCAAAGCAGTTGCCATCAGTGCAATTCAAGAAATCAATAAATGAACCATGCATGCATAATGCGTGAATGCAGGAATCACTATTATTTTTTAGTAGCAAAACAAGCGAAAGAAAAATTCATCACTAAGACGCCAATATGACTAATCAACTAGAAGACAACAGTGCTCCTGCAACTCTTATGCTACTGCTATTTGCACGGCAGCCATACTGCGCATATAAATATCACAGCGACTCACACCAGCTTTGGTTAAACGTCAGAAAGGGAAGAAAAATGGTGTCTTTTAACATCAACTGGTGTTGCGCAACTGACGAGAGTTCGGAACTTATTTGTTGTGCCTGAAACACTTCGAAAGTATGTCGCATGTCACATGCTCCCACTACTTTTACAGCAAGTGCAGTAGCTCATGCCCTGTCATCAGAAAAAGCATACATGACAGCAACAGGAAAGTATGCTTTTTCCTGCGCCGTAATTCTATAATTAGGCTGTCACTAAAAGGCTTCCGCTACATGGCTCCACCGGAGTTTGCTATAAATCGGATGAACGAACACTAATAAGAGGTGCACTTCCCCTGGGAATATTAGAAGGTCTTTTTTGTTTTACTGCGCCAGAAAGGGCACTCGGTTATTAGTTTCGCGTTATAAAAGCCTTGAATACTAAGCAAGCAAAAAACATATAGCCGAATACTCATCAGGATATTACAGCTGGAAGGTTATCGCTCATCACTATGAACTATGACAACCTAAGACAACTCAAGAAGTCCAGAAAGGCCCTCCTAAACGAGTGACGGGAACACGCGCCCTCACAGGACAACTCATCTGCGCAAAGTACGGGAGAGACGCCTGACGTCATGTTGATGAGCGTTCGCAATATTGTTTGAATTTACTCAAAAGATTTTTTTTTGTGCGTGGGACGGCAATGGCTGTAGGTCGCGCTTATATTTATTAGTAAGGGTTCATCAATCTGAAAATTATCCCCACCCCGCTTTTTTTGTTGCAGTAGCTTAGTGATAAATATTCGTTTCAGCCTTGAGTCACTGCAGTGCTGATTCAACAATATGATCACTAATGAACACCCCATTTCCAAAGGAGTGCTAAAAAAGTCAGACAGTTACATTAATTGAAATTTTACACGTTACTGTATGCTTTTACTTGCTTATACTTTATTCGAAAGAGCTGGTTTTCTGTCTGCCAAACACTTTGGGTGATTCTAAAATTTCTTGAAACGAGAAAGATTTCGTTTTTATTCGGTTTACACTGCAGTGAAGCGAGCAATACCATCATGAATTTTCATTTCGAGACTGCATTTCAGTTACCTTTAATACTTTTTAGCAAAGTGTATTACACATCATGCAAACATCTCTTGGGTTTGAAGCAGATTGTATAGCTAAGAAGACGGTAGTGCCTCGAACATGAAGAGCTAGAAATTTCGCAATCTGCTAAAAGTGGACTCCGTTGAAAGGCGAAAAAACAGGCATTCAGGCAGGGCGTACAGAAACAAAGTTACGACACAACACTGTGTCATCACTCTCGGCTTCTTCGGTCTTCTTGAAGAGTTCGGTGTGTGCTTTTATCGAGGCATATAAAAATAAGCGACATGCTGAATGCAAGTGAATGAATACGAGAGATACTTTACGTCCCCCCTTTTCCCTCTTCCTGTTTCTGTCAATGGCTGAAAGGATAGCCTTTCCCGCCCCTCTTTTCCCCTTCTCCCTGCTTCGTAGGTGAAGCTACAAAAGAAGCTAGCGCGAGACAGCAGGGAGTTTTAGAATAGCGCACCGCGAGCCCTTGTTATGTGGTCGCTGCCACTGTGCATGCGTCGTAGCGCGAGTCGGCGTTCGCGTTCATGGACCGCACGCAAAAAATCCGGAATTCCGTGCGGTAATGGCGGCCCGCGTGTGGCACGCAAGCGCTAGTTTTGAGGCTATGGTGTCGCTGCGTTCGTGCGTTGCAAATCGCAGCCGGGCAAGCGCTATTCTAAAACTCATATGGCGCCCGCTACGCCCGCAACGCCCGCAGCGCTTGCAAATAATATTCTAAAGCTCCTTAATAACGGTTCATCTCGTTGCCCTAGTCTGCGGTTGTCTGCGTATGCTTGCCGTGGTTAAACGGCTCGTTATGTAACAGTGGCGATGAAGTTGGTTTTCGCTAACCACGGCACCTCACGGACTACGAGTCCTGGCGTCAGACGGATCAGTAACGACCACGGTGGCCTCCCTGCAGTTGCCGGATTACGACGAAACGAAAGATAAGTGGAAGCTTTACCTCGTCAGAGCAGAAGCGTATCTCGAGGCGAACAGTGTAACGGACCCGGCTAAGAAGAGAGCACTCCAGGTCTTGGCGTTGTCAAGCAAGACGGTCGAGGTCGACGGTCGAGCTGGCAGGGTAGCCCCGCGTGCACCGAATGAACTGACATACAAGGAAGTCGTTCAGAGCTTGAATGAATATTATGGCCCTAAGAAGCACAACATAACAGAAACCTACAAGTTCTTCAATCGCTCACAACTTCCAGGCGAAAGCGTTAACGCGTTTCTCGTTGCTATTCGCCGAATAGCAGACAACTGCAATTTCGGCACGTCTCTTGACCGCATGCTGCGGGGTCGCATTGTCTGAGGCGTACGCTCCGTGGCACTGAGGAAACAGATGTTGGCGAAAAAGGATTTAACGCTAGAAGAGGCCGAAGCATTGGCACTGTCTGTCAAAACAGCTGAAAATGGTGCCGAAAGCATGACCTCAGAAGCTACGCCCTTGCTTAAGCTACGCGCGACCAAGGCCAACACTGTTAAAACATCTCTGATTCGGCACGCGGCACAGCATTGTTATAGATGCGGAAGCAGCAAACACGACGGCAACAGCTGTCGTTGGATTAGAGCAAGGTGTTATCGCTGCGGTCGTCATGGGCATCTCGCAAAGATGTGCCGCACCACCCCCGCCGCGTCGCAACGCATGCGGTGGAGGAAAGAGCTTTGACTCTCGAAGAAGCCGTAACTGAAGACGACGATAAGGAGGAGACCCATATATGGACCTTACTTTCTGCACAAAAAAGCCGCCTGGAGCCGCCGATAAGGCGCAGTTTTTCATGGAATGGCGTACAACTTACAATAGAAGTATATACTGGCTCTCCTGTATGCGTAATTTCCTAAAACGTGTTTGACAAGCATCGCGAACAGTGGCCAGCCTTTAAACCTTCTCAGGTGAAGTTGTCATGCTACGTTGGACCACTCCCAGTGATGGGGGAATGGCAGCTTTGTGTGCAATACAGGGCCGTCTCAGTTTACTGCCGTCTTATTCTACTGAACTGCTCGGGACCTAACCTGTGTGGCCGGGATCTGAGTTCCTTGCTCCACAGAGCGGGGGCTCCAATTTTGCAGCCGTCGGCACAAGACTTGCTACACTCAATGGCAGAACCCGCTGGGGCAGTTCACAACATTGTCGACGACTACCACGACGCCTTCTCCAAGAACCTTGGCGTGATCAAGGGGCCTCCAGCGACACTGCAGCTGAAAGAGGGAATGGTGCCGAAATTCTGTAAGGCAAGATCCATACCTTACGCTCTAAGGGACAGGGTGACGCAAGAGCTGGACAGGCTGGTAGTTATCGGTGTACTTTCACCAGTACAACATTCCGACCGGGCCAGTCCCATCGTGCCGGTACTTAGGAAAGACGGAACTTTTGGAATTTGTGGTGACTTCGAAGCCACCCTAAATCCAGCCTGCACAGTTGAACTGTGCCCTCTTCCAGTGATTGAAGACATGTTTGCATCTCTAAACGGCGGGGAGAATTTTAGCATTTTTGATTTGCGAGGTGCCTATAATCAAGTTTTTTTGAATGAAGCCGCAAGAAAGCTCTGCGTCATTAACACGCACAGAGGCTTGTTTTCGTATAATAGGCTTCCCTTCGGAATATCCTCTGCACGGGCTATTTTTCAAAGAAAAATGGATGCAATACTCTCAAGGTTGCCAGGGGTTCAGTCTTACCTTGATGATGTACTGGTTTCGGAGGCTCATGGCGATGAGAGTGAACGCCTGAAGAGTGTGTTGCAACGGTTCCGTGAACACGGAGTTAAGCTAAGGTCTGATTAGTGCAGCTTTAGACAGCCTTCTGTCACATATCTCGGCCATCGGATAGACAGAGAAGGTCTTCATCGCACAGAGGAATTTGGAAGCGATCGCTCAGGCACCTCGCCCACAGAATGTGGCGAAGCTGCGTTCTTTTTTAAGAATGCTGACGTTTTATGCCAAATTTCTTCAAAATATGTCCACTCTACTGTCTCCGCTCAACAAACTTTTGGAGAAGGGCACAGTATGGCAGTGGGGGCGGCAACAAGAGTCTGCCTTTGAGAAAGCAAGACAGCCTAATGCAAGCTCAGGTTCTTGTTCATTTTGACCCGTTGAAAGAGTTGAAGCTCGAATGTGATGCTTCCCCTTACGGTGTGGGCGCGGCGCTTTTTCACGCGAGTAACGGCATGCCAAAACCCATTGGGTTCCGGTTCCTTACACTGACGGCCGCCGAGAAAAACTACTCTCAGCTGGAAAGAGAGGTCTCGGCTTTAGTGTTTGGCGTCACTAAGTTTCGTGATTACCTTCTAGGTCGCTGATTCACTCTCGTGACGGACCACCAGCCCCTCTTGAGCTTTTGGCAATCCAACCGCCCGACGCCATCCTGGCTGCAGCACCTATCCAGCGCTGGGCACTGTATTTGGGTGGCTACCGCTACAAGCTGCAATACACGCCGGGAAAACAGTTGCTCAACGCGGACGCCCTGAGCAGGCTGCCACTGTGGGCTACGGAGGCTGATGGCGTGGGTGAGCCACTGGAATATGTCCTCGCTCAGGATAATTTTGACGATGGCGTTATCACAACACGGGAGCAGCAGCAGCTATCGGCCGCAAACTAACAGCGGTAAAGGTTGTATATTACATGGCTGGCCCAGAAGTGCAAAACAGCTGGAGAAAACGATGTGGCCGTTTTTCGACCGTAAACTAGAACTGTCCGTTGCCCATGTTTTAGTGTATTGGGGCATCGCGTAGTGATACCACCGGAAAAAGCGCGGGACCGGCGTATGAAACTGTTGCACAAGATCCACCAAGGCTCGTCAGAAATGAAAGCAGTGGCAAGGCCAAAACTTTGGTGGCTCTGACTAGACCGCGATATAGGCGCTTTCAGCCGGCTGCACGAACTGTGCCCAAAACATGCCAATGCTAGCAGCGGCACCACCATTAAACTGGCCGAAAACGAATGAAAAATGGTCGCCGCTACATGTCGATTTCGCCGGACCCATAGCAGGCAAGATGATTCTAGTTGCAGTAGACGCCCATACCAAGTGGATAGAAGCCGTGCCAGTAAAGCATGCCACAACAAGCACAATCACCTGTCTGCGCGCCATGTTCAGTCGATTCGGCGTCCCGCGAACCATTGTTTCGGATAATAGGACACAGTTTTCTAGCCAGGATTTTGCTACGTTCCTGGCAAAAAACAACATAATGCATCTCAAAACAGCGCCCTTTCATCCACAGTATAATAGAGCGGCAGAACGAGCAGTGCGTACAATAAAGGATGGACTTCGGAAGATGAGGGAGGGTAACTTGGCGGACAACCTTGTGCGGCTCCTGTTCAACTACAGGAGAACACCACAGAAGACGGGAAAATCTCCGTCAGAATTACTGCTAGGGTTCCAGTTACGTTCACGATTAGATGCGTGTTTTCCGTCAACTGCTGCAGACTCGCCGCCGGCAGCAGATGACTGGGAGGTTACCAAGGAAAGCAACGTACACGTGCGGAACTACGGTGTCGGAGAAAAGTGGACACCAGGGCGTGTGCAGTCCACTTCAGGTTCACGAACGGTGACCGTCCTAACCCCTCATTCTGTAGTCAGACGCCACGTTGACTAAGTGCGCCCTCGACAAGCATCGCAGTCCCCAACATCGCCGGGCTCTGCATTCTTATCAGTCTAATATATCCGTGCTGCCAAAACGATCACCGGGACCCTCAACTACAAGCTCCACCATGCTGCCTCTAGAAGCGCTCACTACCGCAAGCCCCCACGACCATCCGGTGACAACCATGCCACAGGCCGGTTCTACACAAGCGACGACACCAAACGCGAAACCAAAGTTTCGGCGTTCTACCAGACAACGCGAGCCAGTACAAAGGTTCCATTTTCAAGAAGAGAGAAGTGTTGCGAACTGAACTCTCTCTCTTCTACGTCCCCCCTTTCCACCCTTCGTGTTTCTGTCGGTGGCTGAAGCGATAGCCGTCCCGGCCCCTCTTTTCTTCGTCTCCCGGCTTCGTAGGTGAAGCTACAAAATAAGCTAGCGCGAGATAATAAAGGTTCATCTCGTTGCCCTAGTCTGCGGTTGTCTGCGTATGCTTGCCGTGGCTGAGTGACTAGTTATGGAACAGGCAGATAGATAGATAGATAGATAGATAGATAGATAGATAGATAGATAGATAGATAGATAGACAGACAGACAGACAGACAGACAGACAGATAGATAGACAGATAGATAGATAGATAGATAGATAGATAGATAGATAGATAGATAGATAGATAGATAGATAGATAGATAGATAGATAGATAGATAGATAAGCTCAAAGGTGGCCTAAGATTGCCAATAAATTCTTCGCATTTATTTTATCTGTGTGAAGACGCGGGGTAACCGACCAGAGAACAATGAAGTGTTTTGTTTCCGGCTGCCAGTCTGGTGATGGCAAAGGGTGGGAGAAGATTCCGCTCTTCGCGGCCACATATGTTGGTTGATTGATTGATTGATTGATATGTGGGGTTTAACGTCCCAAAACCATCATAATAATATGATGAAACCATCATATATGAAACCATGATATTATTATGATGAAACCATCATATATGAAACCATCATATTAATAACGTCCCAAAACCATCATAACACCATGTGATTATGAGAGACGCCATAGTGGAGGGCTCCGAAAATTACGACCACCTGGGGTTCTTACTTGCACCCAAATCTGAGCCCACGGGCCTACAACATTTCCGCCTCCATCGGAAATGCAGCCGCCGCAGCAGGGATTCGTTCCCGCAACCTGCGGGTCAGCAGCCGAGTACGTTAGCCATTAGGCCTCCGCGGCGGGGCGACCCCATTTGATCCGCTGATCCACTGCTATTGGTTCAGAGACGTCAAAAAAAATGGCAGCATATCCACAAGGTTTTACTCGTTGGGCGTGCGAGGGAAACGCTTCGTTAAGGACGTCCCTGATCGTTCTACGTCAGGGGCGTCCGTCAGTACGAGTCATGGTGCCCGTCGCGTCTTGGACGCCTTCAAAGGCGCTTGTCTTCGACGTTGTTGTCCCTACGGGGACTAGTGCCGAGACCGTCGTTGATGCGACGGCCTCAATAGTCGGCCTCTCAGAGGTATACTGCGTGCAGCATCAGGGAGCTCGAAACTTCCAAGTCACCGTTAAGAGCATGGCCTCCATGTCTCTAATCGTCAATGCTGTCTGCCTGGTGATTGGCGGCGAGCGTGTTCAAGTCGTTCCCGTAGGCCCACAAGTGACCAACGTCGCCTGCCTGTTCCTGCCATCGTTCGTCTCAAACGAAGCTCTCGTCCAAGCGTTATCCCCATATGGCAAGGTGCTCACTGTCACCAGTGGTTTGATGAGCGGGCGACGCGGCGTACTCACTGGAACGCGGTATGTTCGAATGGAGATGAACGCCGCTAATCCTGTGCCGAACTACCTGCGCATCTCCGGTCACCGTGCTACGTTTGACTACCGTGGTCTCCAGCGTGTATGTCGAAGATGCGGCTCAGGGGACCATCTACGAGCCCAGTGCACAACACCGTATTGTGGTCGCTGCGGTGTGCACGGTCACGTTAGTGAAGGATGTGACCGCCCATGTCGACGCTGCGGGGACGGCCACCCAACTGTGGTTTGCCCTGTCCGCCGCTCTTACTCAGACGCTGCCGCTGGTGCCTTTCCACCACTGACACCGGCAAAGGAACCAACTACCGACTCGGGGGACGCAGAGGAGGTCACCGACGCTGTGCTGGCCTCACCCCTACAAGTTCCTTCAAACGAAGCGCACAACGAAAGCGCGATTGTCGATGCGACGCTTGGCGCGTCCGCCTCTGCGCTGGTGCAGGAACCGTGCGCTTCGAAAGACGCAACGCACTGCCCTGAAAACGGCGTCGGCGTCTCTTCTTTGACGCCACTTGATGTTCAGTGCACAAATGACTCCAGTTATCAGGCTGCTGCTGTTGGAGTTGGCCCTACGACCCCTGTTATTTTGGAAAACAGTGGCGAAAACACCACAGCCTCTTCTGTTGCGGCCGCTCCGACCATTTCGACATCGCGTCGTACACGTAAAAAATCACCCACACAAAGGGTGCCTACACCAGAACTGCCGAGACGCGGACAGTGCTGCCAGCATCAAGAATGTGGATCCAAGCTTGCCGGCGGCTCAGTCCCTACCTCCTCAGGACACGTCTTCGGAAGACGGCTTCAGCCTGGGACTGGATAGTAGCATCGGACTGTCTAGCCTTGCCGATTTTGACGTTGAAATGGGAGCTACACGTGAAACAAAGCGAGGGCACACTTCCAGCTCTTGCTCCGATGAACGCAGTGATGGCCGTGGTAAATCCCAACGGTCCAAAAAACCTCGACCCTCTTCTGGAGGGTCGAACAGTGCGTTGTAATTTGGTCGAGCAAGTGTCCCCTGGACACTTTCCAGGACACCGTCTAGAACTATGCGTCCAGGTTAGTCTTTACTTTTTATTATGGCTACTACACTGCATATTATTTCATTGAACGTTCAGGGTTTTCGCAGTCCGGCAAAGCAGGCTGAAGTGATTAGTGTCGCCCGCGCTGAAAATTGTGATGTTTTGTGCCTCCAGGAAACAAATTTTTTCTCGCTATCCGACGTGCTTGCTTTTAAACGAAGGTTCAACCTAGATTGTTATTTCTCTTTTGCTACATCTCGTTTTACGGGAGTAGGTATTATTATTTTTAACCGAGCTCTATTAAGGGATCATCATGCTTTTTACGATGGCATGGGCAGGGTTTTGGCTTTAGACTGTAGCTACTTTTCTTTCAGATTAAGGATACTGTGTGTGTATGGGCCAGCGCAAGCTGGACAGTCTAATGACTTCGTTTCTTCAACGTGCGAGGAACGCAGCAAGGTGGTTGTTTACATTCGCACAGATTTCACTTATGTGCATCATGCAGTTCAACCGCATGATGACAATTAATATGTCTGCTTACGTGTTAAAAAGGAAAAAGTGTCATTCACACTGATTGGTGTCTACATATCACCATCCGGACGATTTGAACTAGACCGACTACGAGACATACTGACAACAACTACGGGCCCGTGGGTTATAACTGGAGACTTCAACGCACATCATTTAATCTGGGGTAGTTCGACGATCAACGCTAAAGGAAGAAACCTCGTGTCATTCGCTTCCAAGCATGACCTATGTTTCTTAAATGATGGCAGTCCTACATACCTGCGGGGCCTTACGTACAGCAGTTGCCTCGACTTGACTCTGGTATCCAGAAACTTCCGGTCGCAAGTGCACTGGTTTTCAGACATCGAAACGCATGGGAGTGACCACATTCCAACTTATATGCGAATAAGGGGTCTTACTAACTCCTTTCCTAAGACCACAATACGAAGAATTGATTGGTTCAAGTTTCAGCGACTCATGGAAAATACATGCCGTGAAGACCCTGACCAGAACTTGGAGGATGTCATCAAAGAGGCAATGAGGGAAGCTTCCTGTCTCCTCCCGTTCACCGGCAAGCGTTCAGATTTCGACGTTGAACTGGAAAAACTGTGCGCGCTTCGCCGAAGGGCTGAAAGAAGATACAGGCGGACGAAAGCAATATGCGACTTGAGGCTGGCACGACGCATACAGAAAAAAGTCCAACGACGTTTAGACAAACTTGCACAGGAACGCTGGAAATCATTCTGCGAATCATTGGATCCCCGAAAGCCGTTGTCCCGCATCTGGAGCACTATTCGTGGCCTGCGCTCGGCTCCCCAACAAAGACATCCTTTCATGGCTTTAGCCCTACATTCAGGCCACACCCAACTTGAAGTGGCAAATGAGTTTTGTACGCGAATCGCCGGTGTGTCCGCCTTGTCTGCTGGCACCATTAGGAGTGTTATCCCTGAACCCCGCATCTACGAAATGGACAATCTTTTCACTATAGAAGAACTTGACGCATCTTTGGCGGCTTCCCGACGATCATCTTCACCAGGACCCGATGGCATCACCTACGCCGCTCTAGCCAACCTTCAACAGGAGGCAAGGGGACAGTTGTTAAGCTATTACAACCACTCATGGCTGGCGGGCAATGTTCATCTGGATTGGAAGATAAGTAGACTTGTGCCACTACTCAAAGCAGGAAAGTCACCATTTGATTTGACATCATTTCGCCCTGTTGCCCTCGCAAGTTGCGTAGGAAAAGTCATGGAAAGGATGATACTTACACGCCTAGAATGGTACCTTGAGCGGTACAACGTATACCCAAACTGCATGACGGGTTTTCGGCGAGGTAGATCATCTCTTGACAACGTGATTGATCTCACAACATTTATCCAGCAACAGAAGAGCCTCAAGCGCATACCACTGGCACTCTTCCTCGACGTCAAAGGGGCTTATGATAACGTAACACATAAAGCCATCCTAGACTCGTTGGAAGCTGTTGGAATCGGTGGTCGGATGTTCCAATGGATCCAGGATTATTTGACAAGAAGGTCCTTTTTTGTACAAACCTCAGATGGACCTACCACCAATTACTATATCTCCCGTGGCGTCCCTCAGGGCGCCGTATTAAGTCCCACTTTATTTAACCTCGTGATGGTAGGACTTCGTGAAATTTTGCCAAGTACCATCCTCATATCCATATATGCTGACGATATTTGTCTATGGACTTCGGCTGTAACTCGTCTACAAGTACGTGCAAGAGTCCAGCAGGCTGCCACCTTGACATGCTCATATCTCCGCAAGCAAGGTCTTTCCGTCTCTACGGAGAAATGTGCATTGGTTGCGTTTACCCGCAGAGCTATGACACAATACCCCGTTACCATCAATGGACAAAATATTCCATACCAGAAGAACCATCGCTTCCTGGGTGTGATCATTGACCGGGACCTTTCGTGGAGTGCCCACTGCAATTACCTGAAGAGAAGGCTAACTTCCATTGTCCATATAATGCGGTTCCTCTGCGGAAAATCTTGGGGCGCATCTATAAGGTCAATGATGCAGCTATACAGAGCACTGTTTCTGGGATTTTTGCGCTACAGCTTGCCGTTACTGGCAAGTACGTGCAAGACGAACATCCGCACTCTCGAAAGTCTACAAGGACAAGCACTACGCGTGTGCTTAGGATTGCCGCGATGCACCTCAACCTACGGGGCAATTATGATCGCAAGAGAGCATCCAATTCGAACATACATCACCACTGACAATTTGAGAGCCCACATAAGACACCTCTGCCGAGTTCCTGGTCACCATGTTGCAGTGTTGCCACTTCAAAGACCACACGCGATCTTTTCAAAGATTATTTCTGCCCATAGAGAATGCCTCCCTTTTGGCTTCACTCCCGCAACAAGACCAGCGTCACCCCCGTGGTGCCTACAACAACCACAGGTGTGCCTCACTATTCCGGGAATAACGAACAAGAGCCATCATTCAACAGTGGTTCTACGACAGGTGACATTGTCGCTACTCAACGAAAAATACGGCCAGAGGACCCACATTTACACCGATGGATCGGTCTCGGCTGACAGCTCCACAGGTGCTGTTGTCATCCCGGCGTACCAGGTCACTATAAAGCTCAAACTGTCGCATAGGACAACATCCACAGCAGCGGAGCTTGCCGCCTTACGTGCTGCTATACTTTATATTGCGGAGGCCCGACCTCAAAAATGGGCTGTGTTCTGTGACTCCAAGGCATCCCTTCAGAGCTTGCAATCAGCTTTACGACAGCGGGAGCACCAACAACTAGTGAATGAAATAAGAGAAGTGATTCACGAAGTTTTATCGAAAGGACATGACTTGGTGTTCCAGTGGTTACCGGGACATTGTGGTATTGTCGGTAATGACCTTGCTGATAATGCTGCCCGATCCGCCCACGCGGACGCCCAGACAACCCCAATTCCATTGTCGAGAACCGACGCTGCAAGGGGCCTTCACTCGTTCGCTAACACCATGTCGGAAACTTGGCTGAGTGACCCCGAGTGTCAGGAACCGCCGCCTACGCAAATTGGACCCATCGAGAAAGCTTCAAGTTCCATCGGACCTCTCCCGCCAGGATGCAACTTTACTGTGCCGCCTGTGGTTAGGAGTAGCTTTTACAAAGGCGTACTCCTTTCGCATAGGAATGGCGGATAGCTGCCGATGTGAATCGTGCGACACTGACGAGACAATAGAACATCTACTGTGTTCATGTGAACGTTTTGCGAGCGAACGCAATTTGCTACGCGAAACGTTGGAGACACTAGACAGTAGACCTTTTTCCGAAGAGAAGATACTTGGCTCATGGCTCTACGCGTCGCTGGCCAGCAAAGCGACGCGGGCACTGCTAAGTTTTCTGAAGACGACCGGACTACGCGACCGCTTATAAGCGTGCAATGGACAAGGTCCCACCAACATACACGTTGCCCTTCACTTCTCTCTCTCTTCTCCTTTAATCCCCTCACCCCTTCCCCCAGTGCAGGGTAGCAAACCGGACGTGCGTCTGGTTGACCTCCCTGCCTTTCATTTCTTCCCTTCCTCCTCCTCCTCCTCCTCCTAATGACTTTTTTAGAGACCTGGATGTGTTTTTTCTTGACGGTCGTGATGTCATTTTGATTGGCGACTTCAACTGCGTTCTAAATACGCGAACCGATGTACAAGGTCCTGGCTGGGGCCGGTCTGCTTGGAATTCACGCGAGCTTCGCCGCCTTGTCCACCACTTTTCATTACTAGACGCGCACAATGTAGTGCACGGAAATACCTTTGTTTGGACATGGCGACGTGGACGATCCTCCAGCAGGCTCGACCGGGCTTATATCCCACGAGCGTTAGAGGCGTTTGTCTCTGATCTATGCGTTCCGTCCTTCCCACCTTCTCCTGTGTACGTATCTGATCATCGGCCTATTGTCTTGAAGCTCGAAGTTCCATTTTCTTTCTCAGAAAAGCCATGGCGTCTTGATGTTCGCGTCCTGCAGGACGCGCGCTCAAGATCAGATTTGTCATGCGCAATACGTGTGTCGCTCACGGCGTCTGGTCCTGAAGATTGGGATGCGCTTAAAACACAGTGGCGCCTGCGCTGCGCAGTGGAGGGGCGTTCGCTTCGTCGACGCGTTTCTGAAGAGCTTGCTGATACCGCGATGAAGTTACGCATTGCTTTGCGCGCCGAGACGCCTTCTCCTCTGATGCGAGCGTGGCAGCGTGAACTGCGTGAACGCTTTCAGCGCTTGACTGCTGCTTCGTCCCTGGCGGCAGCAGCATGGCGCTGTAGACACAACCCATGTGCACATCCCGAGGTGCTGCGCTACGCGAGACATTCCTTTTTGGGCAATCAGAGCCACCTGTCTGTATGACAGCACAAATACCACCTGCGCAGCGGCTTCCTACGCGTGATCGATCGGTTTTCTTGGCGCATTTTGAAGCAATGTCGTGTTCGGCCATGCGGACTAACTGTGATGAAACACCGCCAATGCTTAGAAGTTTGCCCCGTATTCCTCAAGAAGCTGCAGATTGCCTGCACATCCCTCCGTCGGCTGATGAGGTAAAGGCGGCACTGAAATCTATGAAACGTGGAACGGCCCCAGGGCCAGACGGTTTACCTGTTGAGTTTTACTTGACATTTTGGGATGAGATTGGTGCTACATTTACCGCGGTAATCCGGCGATGCTACGAGGACGGTGTCTTTCCATCAAGTTTTCGAGATGGACGCATTGTGCTTATTCCAAAGGGTGATGCTTCCTCTGTTAATCCTGAAGATTGGAGACCTATCACGCTCCTCAATGTTGACTATAAGATATTCGCGGCGGTAGCCGTTCAACGTTTGAGGGGTCTGTTGAACACCCTAATAGGTCATCACCAGACTTCATCAGTGCTTGGACGAGAAATACACAGCTTGTCATATACCACACGGGATATCATAGCTTATACTTTGTCGCGATCTGCGCGTGGTATCCTTGTGTCTTTGGACCAGGAAAAAGCGTTTGACTGACTAGAGCACGCGTATATCTTTAATGTGCTCACAGCCTTCGGCTTTTCTCATTCGTTTGTGGAAATGATTAAAAATACGTACACTGGTCTGAAAAGCACACTAGTTCTGGATGGTTGGGAAAGTGCTGCCTTTTCCATAACACGTGGGGTCCGTCAGGGATGTCCATTGTCTCCTGTGCTATTTGTCCTCAGCCTTGAGCCATACTTGCGTGCTCTTGATGCGGATTCACGTGTCCGGGGTCTTCCGCTTCCTGGTAGCGGTGTCGTGAAAGTCACAGCTTTCGCTGATGATATAACCTTGTACCTTTCAGATGAAGATAGCCTTTCACGCAGCCTGCATGTGTTTTCCCAATATGGCGACATTTCAGGTGCAGCGTTGAACATCTCCAAATCCCGGTATTTCTTCATTGGCTCTCCAAACTCCAGGCTTAGCGCCAGTGTTCCCATTCAGCTGGCCACGTCCCTTCGTATTTTAGGTATTTCATACAACCACTACGGCATTTGCGAATCTGTTTGGTTAAACGCTCTCGAGGAAGTAAGACAGAAAATTCAGGGTGCACGGGATTTCGACTTCCCGCTTCTTGAGCGGAGGTACCTTGCGCAGACTGTATTTTGCGGTCGCATTTCGTACCTTTCTCACGTCGTGCAACCATCTTTACGTATCGTGCGATCACTGCAGTCTGCTTTGTGTTCCTTTTTTTGGTCAGGCGGCACTGAGTTGGTCTCTCGCGCGGCACTGGGACAGCAGCGTGCTCAAGGAGGCTTTGCTTTCCCTTCAGTGTCCATACGCTGTCGGCTGCTGGCACTGCGTTTCCTTTTGCGCCTAGTGCAAGGGGAGGAATCTCCCGCACGAACGCTTGCATATTACTTTCTGGGTACTCAACTTCGCCATTTGATGCCTAATGTGCAACTTAACAGGGGGCCACAGTCAATAACACTTCCTGCGTTTTATGCAACAACTGTTGCATTTTTTCGCCATGTCAAGTCGAGCTGTCCTGGCATAGATGTTTTGAACAACCACATAGTTGAGACAACTGCTGCTTTGTTGCTTCCGTTGGTCCCGCCAGCCCGCCGTTCTCGCTCTAGACGGGTGTCTTGGAGCTCCTTAACGGCTTCTTTTCTGCCTGGACACCTTCGGGACTTCATGTGGCGCCTGGGATGGGGTGTACTTCCCACTCACGACCGCCTCGAAAGGTGGAGAATAGTCCAGTCAGCAACATGTCCGAACTGCTCCCTTCGGAAACAAATCAGCATTTTCTGAGGCATTGTATCATTGCTCGCGTTTTTTGGGGAGCCGTACATGCTGGATTTCACTGCCTCAGAGTAAATCGCTTCGTTTCTTCTGGGCGTTGTTCGCGAGGCCGCTTCGCTTGTCTTCTCATTGTTGCCGGCGCTTTCTGCCTCTGGCGCAACCGCTGCGAGGCGGTTGCTGCGGGCCGCCGCCGCCGCGCGCTCTACCCGATCCTAGAACGATTGTACTCGGAGCTGCTGTCTGTTTTGTCGGAGGAGCTCTTCTTCCTCGGTGAAGAGGAATTTCTTCGGCACTGGTCTTGCCCTTTTGTGTCGGTCTATGACGGACGAGTGAAACTTGTCTTTCGGCCGGCCTGGTATTGGTAGGCTGATCTGTCGATGTGCCGGCAGAAATGGCATGCCAACATGTAAATATGCAAAATGTACTTATTTATGTTTTATTTGTCTCTTGTTTACTTTGAAGTATGTTGTGGTTGTGTTTGTGTGAACCATCAAATGTACATGTTTTTTCAACGTCATCTCATATCCATGTTCATGTAAATGACGTCTGTCTTGTCATCATCGTTAGAGTATGTCTAAGACGGAAATGTTCTGTTGAGTGTTAATGACGTTTGTGGCAATAAATTTTTTCTAAAAAGTGTAAAGTAGGCCATCAACGGTTTGTGTTTATCCGGTAACGGCGCACTGCTCTCCCATAGTTGAGTAGGAAGCGCTCGACATCGTTAAACTAGTGTTCTAAAGACATTCCGAGTTGTTTTCCAGCTCACCTTGGACAAATCAACGATTCCCCTCCCAATCTCAATGAAGCAGCACACGAGGTGGCGCGAGACCTCTCCAACCGCGCCTCCTCGGGGATGCGTTCTACCGGTGAATGGGATAACCGGGAAATTTTTACAACATATAACGAGCTCACTAAACATTTCTACCTGTCTAGAAGGATTTTCCTTCCACCTCACAAATATCTAACTCGGCCCCAAGCACTTACATAAGGCTTTTGCAAACGCGGGTGTACCCTACTTTGAAAATGTTACACATCGTGTACCCTGACCTATACCCAGGTAATCTTTGTCCACATTGTTGGGAAATAGCTTCATTAGAACATATGCGCTGGCAGAGCACCAAATTCGCTCATTTATCGAACATCACCTCTGCCAGATTGGAGGTGGCAATCCGCAGCTGGTCAGTGGCAGATCAGCTCTGGGATGTCCACCAAGCCCGCGAGGTGGCTGAGGAGCTAGGCATCTCAGTCCCCACGTAGGAGCTGCCCGCAACACAAAGATCTGTGTTTTGGAGGAGGAAATAAAGGTGTATCCAATCCAATCCAATGCCAATGGTGCATGGGTCGGTCACCAGGAGAGAAATCCTTCGTATGCATCAGTAGTCTATGTACTGTTGGGAGCGAAAGAAACATCTCAACGCAGGGCTGATCATTTCACCATAAAGAAAGAATAAAGGTTAAGAGTGGGCAGTTCTATAGACGCGGCGGCCCAATCGACCGTAGCGCACCTGGTGGTTGGTGAGAGCAACTGACC
This sequence comes from Rhipicephalus annulatus, assembly GCA_013436015.1. Lineage (NCBI taxonomy): Eukaryota > Metazoa > Arthropoda > Arachnida > Ixodida > Ixodidae > Rhipicephalus > Rhipicephalus annulatus. The sequence continues at coordinate 702,398 of WOVY01009734.1, read as the reverse complement.
TGCGCTTCGTGTGTGGGTTTCCCGCGACTATTGGATTACCATGCCCAACTTACGTTTAGCTATGGCGAAAGTAACCATTTCAGACCACTTTACTTAGCCCAAATGGCAAGCCTACTATTTGCTGTTCTAAATGCGAAGCATTTCTTAGCGAACTTCGGTGACTTTGAGCGTATCTATCTATCTATCTATCTATCTATCTATCTATCTATCTATCTATCTATCTATCTATCTATCTATCTATCTATCTATCTATCTATCTATCTATCTATCTATCCGCCTACGACATTTAGCTCTCCTGGCCGTTTCGATAATGGTATCGATACCAGACTTGGTATGGCATAGGATAACTGTATGAAGAATATATTTGACTAGTCATAACATGAAAATCATTACATGTATGCCATGAGTGTCATGATTTACATTTTAAGGTCCTGCAGCTCTTGCGATGGTGTCGCTTTTATGACATGTTGCAAAACCGGTATGGTATGACATGATTGCATGCAGAACACAAGCGACCGACCTAACATGACAATCATGACATGCGTGTTATGTAACAACATCACTACATGTCACACTCATTATGCACTTGCGGCCATTTCACTAGCTTTACATAGGCTAAATTTGGTATTACATCACTTGAACGGATGACGAAGGTATGTGACAGGTGCAAAAATGATAAATATGAGATGCGTGTCATGTAACAACATGACTAAATGCCACGGTCATGATGTGCAGACGGCAGTTTCGCTAGCCTCACTTATACCAAATTTGGCATTACGAGACGTGAATGGATGACCAAGGTATGACACTGGTGCGAACCAGAGTTATTCAATCATACGAGTTGCCAAACTCCCCATAGGTTCCATGTATCGAAATCCAAACACAGCATTGGCTGAAATAGCGAAAGTGAGTAGATGTTAGCGCCATCTGTCGACAATAAAACTAACTAGAAAACGCATTTTGTTTTTTTTTGTTTAGCAAGATTGCGAACGCCACCGCATTTCGCCAAACAGCATGGCAGCGCCTAGAATTTGTTTTTATGTGAGTTGGTGTCTAAGGGTGCTGAACATGTTACTTTGTCAGGAGACGTGATAAAAGACAGAGGAGCTGCTTGTTCTCTCGAGGTTATGTCCTTTTTCATGTTTTCAGCATTGCGCTAGAAGTAACGTGGTTATAAGCGACATGTTCGTGTGGTAGGTACACAGCTAGCACAGCGTAATGGATGGTGCAGCGAAGTCGGTAGTTCATCAGATTCATGTGGTGAGCCCAAGATGTTTACATTTCGGCAAAATAGTGAGCGGCAAGGCGTGATGCAAGCGGGATGCAGCGTTGATCCGGGTGGATCCAACCTGCCAGTCTGTCGACGGCAGCAGACGACGTCGCCCAAGCATCAAACGCCGGTGCCGTTGGAAAGACTCCACGAACATAGCACCTGAAGGGAAAAGAACGCTTGCAGTGCTAATTGCAAGTAGATAGCAATGTTCAAGTTCCCACATTCTTGTCATCGGGCTTTCATAATTATATGGTATCCCAGTCGGGGTCTCATTGACTTCGCTATTAGTGGAAATCGACCACTGCATGCAAGACAAAGTGGCCAATTCGCGGTAAGTACTGATCGGCGCTGATCGGTACTGTTGTGCTTTGGTTTACACTCCACCGTAGCTGTGTCTTGTTTGTGCGGCCATCGCTCCCGTCGTGTTAGTGAGACACATCGTGAACCTCGGAGTGTAACAGTTAAAAGGATTCGTCAAACTTCCCGTGAGCAATCGATCTCAAGCGCACATTTTCAAACGAGCAAGTGAGGCGTAATAAACATAATAAGGGCACAGCGTTAAAACCATGGTAGCACGAAATTGCAAGCACCACCTTCTGCGAAACAAACCCTGACGCTTTGAACCGGCTTTGATTACGTCTTTGAAAAGCGAAAACACGGCCAATGGCGCGTCCGGGTTTCGGAACGCAGTTTCGCAACTCATATGATTGATTATCTCTGGCGCAAACATGATAAACATGAGATGCGTGTCATGTAACAACATGACTACATTCTATGCTCATGAGGCGCTCGGGGCCGTTTCGCTAGCTTTACATGTACGAAACTCGGTATTATGTGACGCGAACGGACGACATAGGTAAATGACACATCCAAACATGATAATCCAGATATGCCTGTCATGTAGCAACATGGCTACATGCCGCACCCATCATGCGATTGCGGCCGTTTCGCTAGCTTCTCATATGCCTAATTTGGTACTACGTAACGCCAATGGATTGCGAAGGTATGTGACAGGTGCAAACATGATAATCATGAGATGTGTGTCATGTGACAAGTTGACTACAAGCAACAGTCAAGGCTCATATATTTCGACGTGACGCGGTGCGCGTGCTCGACGGCGTTCATTTCGTCGCGTCACGCTGGCGTTGATACGCCAGGCGCCAGTTCTGCCATAAACTCGCAGGCGTACGCTACGCTGCGTAGCTTTGACGCATGAGCGTTTCAGCACGTCCGGTGTGCCTCCGTCACGAAAAGAGGGAGACGCAGTGTTGTCTGGGTGACGCATCGGCGCGAAATGCAGCCTGTCGCATGTCGCGCCGGTTGGTGTCGGGCTGCGCCGACGGACGCTGGTCGCGCCTGGCTTATGAATATAGAAGTGTCCCATTTTGCTAACGTAGCGTCACTGTTTCCAGCGTACATGCGTGTCATTGCTACATTGGATTGATTGATATGTGGAGTTTAACGTCCCAAAACCACCATATCATTATGAGAGACGCCGTAGTGGAGGGCTCCGGAAATTTCGACCGCCTGGAGTTCTTTAACGTGCACCCAATCCGAGCACGCGGGCCTTCAAAATTTCCGCCTCCATCGGAAGTGCAGCCGCCACATCCAGGATTCGAGCCCGTGACCTGCGGGTCAGCACCCGAGTACCTTAGCCACAAGACCAGCGCTGCGGGGCCATTGCTACATTGGAGTATATTGGGCTCTTCATGATTCACTCGCGGCCATGTCGTTGGCGTCACGTATACCAAATTTGGTGTTACGTGCCGTAAATGGACGCCGAAATATTTGACTGGTGCAAATATGATAGTCCTCACACGCGTGTCATGTAAGAACATGACAACATACTACGCTCTTAGCATGCTCGCGGCCATTCCGCTAGCTCCGCATATACTAATTTCGGTATCACGTGACGTGACTAGATGACGAAGGTAAACGACACAAGTACTCTAAATCGTTAACCACTTTTTCGAAACACACCTCGCTGTAACTTGTTAATTTTCGCCCTATTCTTTTTCGCTCTCAAAAGCCAAGTACCGATTTCTCGAGCGTAAAAGTGAATGCCTACAGACCAGATTTTAAGCAAATGCGTATTTTATTTCTTCTGTTCTTGTCATGCCCTTTTGATATATAAGCATGAGCTATAGGATAAAGACGGGTTTTTTAGTTTCTTTATACTGACTGTAAATGCCTATCTTAGTGCTTGTACCTAAAATTATAGAAGTGCCTCTAAACAACTATTTTTCAGAGTCGGTGCTTTTACGAATACTTTGTAACCTCAAATTTTGCTTCGAGTGCAGTTTGAGACTATTTTTCGTGTTTCTGGGCAAAACTGACAGGGGAAAACTCCACGAGGTGCAACCCAGTTCTATAGTTCAACTAAACTCCAGAAAGCATCCGCTAGCAGCAGTGAAATGGGATGCGCCGGTCACTTTATGTCGCTGCATGGGGCGAGTGGTTCAAGTAAGAAAAAGAGGAGGAAAAGGAAAAGGCTATTTCTGCACTAAATGCAGGGCATGTTCCATCTTATACGGGGGAATGGGAAGTAGGAAATAAAGGTGGAAAGAGGACAGCAGAAGAAGAGGAGAGCCAATAATATGCTGTTTTCTTCTTTTACGGGCCAATAATTTTTCGTGGTATTTTGCCAAAATTCATTGTATCGTGATAGCTGCACAACAAGTTCACGAACATATTTCTTCACCCTAGGTGACGATACAATATTCACGTTTGATGGATACCCGGAAGATGAGCTTACGGATCGATTGTGCCTTCCTCCCCTTTGATCTCTCATATCACTGCTTCGTGGAAGCGTACACTTCATTGGCGCATGCTTCGCTACCTCCTCTCACAGCACCATCATCATCATCATCGTAATCGACCCGGCTACGTCGACTGCATGACAAAGACATTTCCCATGTTCCGATAGTCAACTTGATCCTGTGCTTGCTACCGGCATTTATACCAGCAAACTTCCTAATCTCATCTGCCCATCTCACTTTTTGTCTCCATCTCACCCACTGTCCTTCTCTTGGAATCCAGTCTGTGATTCCTAATGACTAGCGGTTATCCTGCCTTCATGCTTCGTGCCCTGTCATTGACCACTTCATTTTCCTGATTTCGACTAGGATGTCCTTAACACCCGTTTGTTCCCTGACACACCTGCTCTCTTCTTGTGCCTCAGGGTTACCCCCGTCATTTTCCTTTCCATTGCTCACTGCATCCTCCTCAACTTATGTTGAACCCTGTTTGTAATCCTCCCTGGTTTCGCTCCGGTGGGAACTACCGGTAAGATGCAGCTTTTATATATTTTCCTCTTGATGGACAGTGGCAATATGCCAGCCATGATTTGAAATTGCTTGTCAAATGTGCTCTACCTCATTTCTATTCTTCTAGGTACTTCCTTCTCGTTATTCGGCTCCACGGTTACTACCTGTTCTAAGTAGGCATACGCCTTTACAACTTCAAGTGCACAACTATCTTTCTCGAAGTGCTGCTCTGTTCTGAGGTTGTTGTACAATACTTTCGTTTTCTGCAGATAATTCTTAAGATCTACTTTTCTGCTTTCTTTATCTAATTAGGTAGTCATGAATTGCGATTCGTCCCCCGAATCGCTTATCAATGCAATACCTCCCTCTCACACCGCCACTCACCAGATGCTGTAGGCCAGCGCCATTCCAAACAGTTCATTGAACAAATTATGTGTATTGACATGTCCAGAAAGCATGCGTCAAATTCAGAAACCAACTTCTAGAGTAACTGTGACGCTTGTAAATGCAAACTGGGTTGAAATGGCATTCATGGTAATCTTACGCTTCCCCCTTTATCGGGTTACGAAGTTGGCGTGCCTTTGATTGTTTTTCTTCGTTTGCTGTTCAGCTTTCCTTCTTTCATTTGTTTTCGAAAACACACACACACACACACACACACACGCACACACACACACACACACACACACACACACACACACCTTTTCGATCAATCTACTAAGGGGAGCCGTGCTGTCTGCTTACATCGCAGGGCCATAAGAATCGAGTTTGGCCAACAACCAACACACAGCAGTCTATTAATTAAGGTAGTCAGCGTCACCCGTGCCCATGACCGTGTTCAGTCGACAGAAAGGTTGCTCTCTAACCGCAGTGGCAGCCTACTCTAATGCGAAGCTCGATCGAATACTTTTCTGATGTGGTGGATTCCTCGGGACAAAGTTTGGATGCGTTATGCGCAGCCTTCAGTGTGCCACCCGGGGTTCATTGCACTGCTCACCTGTTAGGGCTAAGCTGATTTGTAGTTTCCGCAGCAGTGGTCGATCATAATGAACTTTGTCACACAGTCTTTCTTCATTGAGAGCAAGCGGAATCGGTTAAGGCAACAAATAGTGGTCGATCACGCCAGCTTTACACTTGGCCCCACTTTTGCTTGCAAGCTTGTGTACTTATTTTTCGAGAACGTGTTTTTGCCTAGCCCTCATTGTGCGCCAATTATCTCTTTCGAGTGGGGTAGTGCGAACGAACTTAACAGTTTGTTTAAAATAGCAATTTAGCGTATAAACATTTTCGTGATTGATGTATCAATTCATTTAAGTTTGAATTAGCGTTTTTGGAGTAAGCCATCTGATTAGGTGATGTCGTCACAAAAAAAAACATAAGAAACAATGAAAAAATAAAAAAAACATGGCGATCCCGAAACGTTTACTATAGAAAAGGATAATCACTGACGTAACTGCGTGAGAATGACGAACTGGATGATGATTATTGGTGGTGTGTAGTTTCGCAAGGCCTATGGGTGGCCAAAGAGCGCCATGTCTTTTTTGAGGCGTAAGCGATGACCAATGATTACGATGACCGGGTGTATTGTGGCGATCTACAGAGAGGCCTAAAATTACGCGCTAAACAGAACTTAGTGCTGAGTGAACGGTAGTGAGTTCGAACGTGGTGTAAACACCAGTATTCAGGGGTTTTGCCAAACAGCGGCGACTGGAAGAGGCACGTTTTCTTGATTTACCGAACGAGTTTTACCTCAACTCATTGTGTTAGTTTCGACGGCATTTGAATGGCGTCGGCTGCATTTGCCAAGGCTGTTCATCCCTCGAAGTCGCTGAGTGTCGGGCCGAGGAACGCCTGCGCCCAGTCTGAAAAAACAAACAAACTAATGCACACCCAGCAGCACGTTTGTTGGAACCCAAGATCTCCCCCCGCCCGAAGGGGACACTCGACCACGACGCCATGGCTGCGGTGAGATATAAAGCCCCAATAATACTGGATCTTACAATAATATGTGGAATTTAACGTTCCAAAACCATCACATGATTATTAGTGACCCCGTAGGGGAGGGCTTTGCAAATTTATACTACCTGGGGTTCTTTCACGGGCACTCCAATCTGAGCACACAAGAAGCCTCCAGTATTATCACTTCAACCAAAAATGCAGTCCCCGCAGCCGGGATTCAATCCCGCGACTTGGGGGTGAGCAGACGAGGAGCTTAGCGACTAGACCACCACGGCGGGGCTAAATCAGAAATTGCGTATCCGTTATGGTTAGAGAAAACCTTGCATACAGAGCTTACTCTCTGGCCGGAGTTTCAGAAGTATGCCGATGCACACTTTGACGACGCGACGAAATGCAGGTTGCCGGAGTACGTCACACAGCTTCGTGTTTTCTTCTCAATTGCACAATTAGGCGTTGCTAATAAACGGACTTCGGAAAGATTGTACAATTTTTGTTATAAACGTCAACTGTCTACGTGAAAACTTGAACCGCTCCTGGTACACGCAGGTTGGGGCATTTTAGCGTGTTGTGTATATCGGCCGCCTATGGAACTAAGAGCGCGCTGTAAAGGCCGTCGCCCCTTTGCTTATTATGCGCGCGCTCCACTACCTTTGCATTTCGCTGCAGGGTGTAATCGCCCGTACGCACACCTATATTTCAGCGGGGATGGTTTCTTGATCTAATGTTTCACTGCAACCTTTTCGTCGATGATACTTGGCAGCAGGCTGTGCTCGTACGGCTACGGCGGACGCGTGACTAAATTTTTCAATTGCTCGCTGCAGCCGCCGCACTTGCTAGGGAAGTAAGAATTTTTACATCGGTTATTTCGCCCTCATCCTGAACCCTTTTCGTTGATTGATTGATTGATTGATTGATTGATATGAATGTTTAACGTCCCAAAACCACCATATGATTATGAGAGACGCCGTAGTGCATGGAGGGCTCCGGAAATTTCGACCACCTGGGGTTCTTTAACGTGCGCCCAAATCTGAGCACACGGGCCTACAACATATCCGCCTCCATCGCAAATGCAGCCGCCGTAGCCGGGATTCCATTCCGCAACCTGCGGGTCAGCAGCCGAGTACCTTAGCCACTAGACCACCGCGGCGGGGCCCTGAACACTTTTCGTGCGTTTATTGTTCCTGAACAGCAACTTCACGTTTCTTTTTGCTTGTAATTCTTTTCATCTCATTCCGAATTCATGTTCATGTCATTCATTTCATTCTTCCCATGTCATTTCAAATTCATGTTACTGCATTCAATGACTCACCCTAGCCTCGAAACTCATTTTATGAAAGAACAATAAACATAAATATATGCACTTTTGTCATACTGGTGTCTTGTCCGGTTAATTTCAATGCTTTTAGTGCTGACTTGACTTTTAAGAAGCCTAATAAACATTAACTTATATTCCTGAGATTCCCAAGCTGAATATTCATGTGACCTCGGAGAAATACGCTATAGTAAATGTAACGCGAAATTTTTGCATCATCACACCTTAGAGCACACTTTTTTCTACTATATTAACGTCAGTGTTCGGACGTGACTGTCTACATTGCATTAGACCGTGGGTTACCCTTTCAGAACCAATGTAGTTTATGCTGCTGGTAAGCCCACAATGAGCACACTACTCCACATACAAGAACACTTCACTCTACCTCGTAAATCTTGGCTAAAAGAAAAAAATATGCATGGAAAACGATACCACGACTCCTTCACATGAAATTTCCACAAGGCACAGTTTCTGTAAAATATTTAGGATGAAGATGTTCAAAAGCACAGGCAAGATCAATCTTTTTTTCGCTGTTAACGAGAGATATTCGAGATGTTAGATGTAAATATGGTAAAAGACCGTAAATCGCCCTTTGAAGCTAGTGAGTGGAGATGCCAGGCAAAAAATAATTGGTAGATCATTATTTTACCCATAGTTTGCAAAGAGGTGTGCTAAGTTCAAATTACGTAAACGAGGCAAAAAGAAAACCGAAAAAAAAAGTCCTGGGACGCCTACAGTATACATACGGCCGCCGCTTTCATTAAACGCAGTTGAGCCCGAAAGACTCGACAGAAGTGTAAGCCAAGGAGGCAACCGGGCTGGTTAATTGTTTAAACAAACATGAAGCAAGTTTACCATTGTCGAATACGCGTGTGTAGATGACGTTTACGTAATCACAAGTTTTCCAATCCCTCAGTGACAGAAAAAAAAGGAAAATGGATGAAATTATGAACAAAAGTTTGCCTTCGGTAAGCTTCACACAAGCTCTACGGGCAACGAGTCTCACAGGAGCCGGTAGGAGTAGCGTGTTGTCGGGTAAGCAAATATATTTAGCTGCTTCTTATGAACTTCTTTTCTTTTCACTCTACTTCTAGTGCCCTTTCATCCTGCAGTTGAGTGTCTATGCCTGCGTGGAAAAGTATCTATGAAGCAAGTTGTTTACATTCAATCTTTTTGTAATACGTGTTCGACAAATCCTCGCTGATTTAGCGTTTCATAGTGAGATGACGTTTTGTCCTTACTAAAGTGTGCTTTTCTTTTTTTTGTTGTTTCTTGACGTTATTAAGTATGCTTGAATACCTTGAACGTAAAGTGAACTCGCTTGCAAAGAAAACGCCCTTTGAACAGATCAAGTACTCCAGCCAATTACATCCGGCCGACGAACCCTATGAAGAGTGCTCGGCGATGTTACGAATGCTAAAAATATAAAAATATAATTTGTAGACAAACTATTGTTCAGTGGTAATACCAGAAACGTTAATCGCGTTCGTCACTTAGCTTGGCAACACAGGTGTCGGGTAACGACTGTGGCGTTGCTTGATAACACACACACACACACACACACACACACGCGCGCACACACGCACACACGCACACGCACACACACACGCACACACACACACACGTGCGTTTGGTTTCTAATGGTTTCTTGAGTACAAGCGCACAAAACATGGTGATTCATGTAATCGATGCTGAGTGCTATTTACAGATTTCCAGATAACTAAAGGAATCATTTGAACAGAACATTGTTGAAGATTGTTACGCAGTGTGCTCGTCCAACAAAGGTGAACAAATATTTCAAATGATGATGCATTATTGGCGCATAAAATGTAGAAAACAAATTAGGGTACCCTCAAGGTTCATCTTTAAGAGCTGAACGTGATAGCGATACCGTGCGCCCTAAAAAGGGTTCAGTTTCAATTGTTCACGAGCGAGGAGATTCTATACTATATAGAAGACGTTTACTTGCAACATTTACAATTGCTTCGTAGAGCCGAGCATCTGTATTTGTCAGTCTTCTAAAGGTCTGTCACTGCCTCTTTGGCCACAGAGTGACCCTGCACTGATCGCTGCATTCACGGCTATTTTTAGCAGCATCGTCTAGCCTACAAAGAGTCATTCTGGCCCAGCAAAGGGTAGTCTGGAGTACCCATAACCGAGCTTTTTTGTGGGAGTGGCTCTTCGTCGGAGTGAAGTTGGCGCACAGAGATGCATCAAAGAGGACAGGTGGTGGAACGAATGGCCAAACATGTGACTGAAGAAGGGACGTAAGCTTGTTGCTTTAACAGCGTAGGTAGGCTGCGTTCAGCTGAAGCGTTTTGTTTTCGACCTTGAAGCTTTCATCACTATTCACGTAATAGCAAAAGAACCTTCGTGGAAGCGAAATCAAGAATCGAAGAGCACCAACTTTCAAAGCATTGTACTTCACAAGCGTGTTTTTGTGGCTTTATTCGTCCTTGCAGGTGCCTGTGATCGCATGAGGAGGCCTAAGTGGTCGATAAATAACTACCTTTGAGGTTATGTGCTTTTCGTGACCTGGTCTTTACATTATCAATGCACCATTAAAATTGTTGACTGAAGAAGTCCACTAAGAAACAAAAAAACGTAATAAAGTACACCACACCCTTCGTTCATTCAAAAACACAATTCATTGGTCATCTAAACAACGAGAAGCCACGTTGTCGCTAACTCAAGACCAAAGAATCAGAAAAAAAGCTTATTTTGTGCTCTCCTTCTGGAATAAATTATGTGCACCCATTTAGACAATGCCTGACAACGTGCTTCAATATATTTGAATTTCTCAGTCAATATTCTCCCTGGTCTTACACGTTAGTTTTTTTACGTTGTTCTGACATCGACAAGCAACCCGATGTTGCGATGAAAGGGCACTCGGAGCATATTGTGTTTCCTAAGTTTGCTGAGGTGCATTACACTTAGCTGCCCAAAAAATAAGCAGGGGTACGTTGGTGGGTGGTAAATTTATTTAGTTGTACTGCAGGGCTTCGGGCTCAAAGGTTCAACCCTGGCTCAGGCCTCACACAATTCGTGTCGAGATTTTGTCTCAGCGTCACGTCACGGGCCTACTGAACGGCCTAGAGTTGGTCACCGAGTCGTGCTGGTTGAGAATGTTTTTTTTAATCTCATAAACAGAATGTCCTCAACACTGCTTTCACAAAAATATTTGAGCTTACGGTGGAACGTCCACTTTCTGTAATATTATACCAGTTAGCATGGACGACAATGATACTGACAGATATGCACTTTATTTCTCAGCAAATGTAGGCATTCACGTACAGGCCCAAAGTGCTGAGTATGTGTAGCGCGAAGAATTAAAGAGAAAAGAAGAACGAAAAACGACAGTGACTGGCACTGTCTGCGAATACTTGTTCTATATGAAGAACGTATAGCTACCAACCCACCAGCGGACTTTTTCAGAACACAATACTGATCTAACGTGTGAATACCACAGCTCGAACCAAGCAAGTGGCATTCCTTTTCTTCTGAACACCTGATCATTCACAACAAGTTACTGAAAGCATTAGCCCGCAAGGTACCAGCGTTTCTGGCGCAAACTTCAAAGAACCGCATAATGACCTACATCACAGGTTCTATAAAAGCGTTAGTGACGATAATGTCAAAGTTCTTGCACTGATTTCTAGCCCAGGACTTGCTTCGAGTGCCGGACGTTCACACTCATAAATCTTGTGTCTGCATGCTAGATATCACAGGAGAGCGTCACGAAAGAACTTCCAGGTAACGAGGGTTACGTGGCACAAGACGGCATGAATGGCGCACCCCTTCTCCTGGCAGTGCCTGCTGTTCCTGCTCAAGCACAGGGGTACACGTTTAAAAGACCAAAAGAGCTTCCACACCATTGAGTGAAAACTTGACAAAGAGAACAAATACTCTCACTTACTGCCAGTACGACCTGATTTTCTGACTTACCAACGCATCCTACATTTCACGCCAACCGTGTGAACCATAAATTTTCTTAAGACATTAACATAAATGAGATGCTTGAATTTTTTTGTGTGCTTCATTTGAGTTGTATATCGGCGTCGTGCAGTTATCTCTTTAGATGATGCAAATGCGCTAACATTTTCAGCATTTAGCAAAGACACTCCTTCTTTTCATTGAAATTAAGTCTTTCCATTGAAATGTGGTATTTAAAAAACACGCGTGTCTCACTGAGTGTTTGTTAGGCAGATTAAGCGGGACGGCTTGTAATAACGTGGACAAGGTGTTGAAATGAAGTGTCCAGCCGACGTCTCCTTTGGTCCACAGGGCACACTTAGGTATATTCGGTTACATTTTTCGCCAAGCGGAGGCTATGCTCATTCATTTGATATCAATGTTTTTACGCAGACGTGAGTTAGTAAAATTTTCGTTTGAAACGCGTCTACCTCACGTATGACTTCGAATAATTATGGAGTTTTGTGATAAATGAGCAACACTTGAAGAAAAAAGAAACTAAAAAATGGCAGAGCCTTGTAGTTCGGACATGATTTGGTTTAGCCTGCCCGATGGCTCGACATAATATATGGGGAAGCGGTGAACACTAAATTCATTACGAGTGGTCGCTCCGGCGACCACTCGCAGTGTCGGAAAAACACTTCTATCGGAAACTGCTCAATAATTGAAAGACCTATTTATTCTCCGCAGCGTCGAAGACACTGATGACATTTCTAAATACAGATTTAACTCGCGTTTATGCATAGTGCCAATCCTATATTCTTTATACCCTAAACACGTACACCATGCGTTAAAAATGAACTGTGAAGTTTCGTTTTTATTAAAATTCTTTATCTGAAATTTCATGTTTCTTGCTTTCTGCTGTAACGAATAAATTATTCAGTCCATCAGCTCATAGCAGCCAACAGCTGCAACATTAATCTCAGTTAATTTTTTTACTCATGTACGTGCAAGCTTTCAACAACCTCTCACCGTATCGACAGGACGAAAGATACGTGTTAGAAATTAAATGAAAGGCATTAAGCAGATGTAAGTTCATCATTTTTAGTTTGCTGGCTACGATAACACGAAGAAAGCTGGTAAACTGTTGGGAACGTTTTTCTAGACTTAGAGAAAAGCGGAACACACATCATTGAACTAAATGAAGGCTCTGGTATAATTATAAATAAAGATTCATTAAAAGAGACCAACTGTTTTGCAGGCTAAACAAGCGGAAAGTGTGCATGTTTCTCTTATGCCACTGCTATAATTCCTGAGTGGTTAGTGAATCACTCTCCATTAGGACATAGACAACTGCAGCCGATAATACATGTGGTTAGGTGTATGTGAGCGATATTTGCACGAAATTCACTCTTGCAGTTAACGTTTTTGATGCTTTTGCAAAGCTCATTGAAGAATTTGTAACGTGAGTAGGTATATACGTAAAACACAGGGTAATACATTTTCTCAGCGTACAAGTGCTTTACTACGACACAATATTCTTATCCCTAAAAATATTCTACGTGACAGGGAAAGCAAGCACGGTCCACATTGAAAAGGATCATTCAGTTGCGTTTAGGAATCACGCGAATCAATAATCGAAAAAAAAGGACGAAGTTCTTGCTTCCTTTTCATTGGCCGATCCCACGGTTCGTTGGCGAATGCATACTATAGATATATAAGGTACAAAAAAGGCGAAATCGATAGCTCGCCTAAATGGAAGGCAATGAGTATTTTCATCGCAGGTTTTTATATTGAACGCTAAAAATTGAATTAAGGTGGGCACAAAGTCTGAAACGCAACGAAAGATTGGCACCGACGAAACATCAAGATGGTGTTAACCTTGTCGTAAAACAAAGTGATCTTTCATCTATTTCCAGTTAGACTACTACAGAGTAGCTGATCAAGCTGGAATGAAATGTTTCAATTTATGTTGGCCACATGCAAATTTTATCTTAAATATCTGCAAAACTGAGATGCATTGATGTTAGCCGCAATATAGGTTTTTAGTATTTCGGTGCCAGAAGCGCACCAACAGAAATTGTTGGACAAGGCCAGACCATATTTACAGTACCAAGCAACTACGTTTTTCTCAGTTTTACTTAAACTAAAGTTGCCTCTTCGAAACAAAAGACGTCATCTATACAATGCGTCTGGTACTCTCTTTTATAATTCAGTGTAAAACAATATTTTTATAACGTTAACTTAAAATTATTGCGTGATTTCTTGTATTATTCTTTGACGAAAACAAAATAATTCCAAGCATGCAGGACTGGGGTTACACCTGGTTAAACTTACAAGCTAAGCAATCTTTTAATGAAAGCACGCAATGTTAAGAGTCAATAGTATGCTACATTTGCATAGCGTACCCACCAAGAGGAGCCACCAAACGACATCCTATGGCACCAACATATTCATTAAGTTCGTATAGACAGTGCTAATTGCTTTGCCAGGACCATTTTTCCACCGCCGCTTATGATCTGCAGCCAATGATTGGCGGTCACCGATAGTGTCGCAAGAGTATTTGGTCAGAGTGATCTCGTCGTTAGCCCGAAATCTGTCTGCAGGGCTATGATGTTTCCTCAGTGTTAATCGACTGGCACATCAGTCTCCTTTACGGTAGCCTCATTAAGGATGCTTTATTAATCAACTGTATCTGTTGATACATGTGAAGACGTTAATTAGCCGAGGTGTTCTTCCAGCCGCTGCGAAGAATGTGACCATGACCTGCACTTAATACTTGTTGACTCTGCATGCAATCAATTAGGAAATTTTTACTTACTTGTATTCGAAGTTTTACAGCACAATCATTTCATTTCATTGCTTCGAAGTTGCTGACCTGTGCAAGGTGAACAGAAATGACTCTATTGTAAAACAAGTTCTTTTCACCATCGTATTCTTAATTGTGCTCTTACAAGCCTACATAAAGCACCTATCGAACACCTGCAAGCCCGAACCCTTTATACTAGTCGGTGGCTTCAACGTAGACATTATAAACCTAATTACCTAGCTTCACCCAATCGTCATGCTTCACTTCGTGAAGATGCGTAGATTTTTTTAATGTTCATTACACTGATGTAGTGTCCGCTTCAAAATAAATGTCTCATAACTAAAGCGGTTCTTACGCAGTCTTGCATAAATTAAGTCTAAGTGGCACACGGTATTCGTAAGTTAGAAGTCATTACACTTTTTCTTGTTGCCTTTCTTGTCCTTTGCCAGCTCTGCCCTGGCTGTTGAAGGTGGATTACCTACTCACCAAACTTTCAACCTTGCCTAATATCACAGTTACCGCCAACGGCGTTATCTGCCAGTAACTTAGAGATCGACTCCTAGAAATCAAAGACCCTATTACGTCTTGGTATCGTAATTTACTTTTCCTAATTAATTCGCAATAAAACGACTGCTTCAACAAATACGCTTAAACTGGTCATCTTAGGGCAAAAAGTACAGGAACTCACCACATCGTCAACGAGGATCGTACTTAGGGTATAAATAAAATCAGTTTTTGATTTTAAAATATGAAGGTGGCACAGTGCGTTATGTTTTACTGTAGATGTTTGAACGGTAAATCAGAAACAATCCAGCTTTCACTTATCGACGATAAAAGAAAGCAAATGCGACACGCAGATGTGTGTTGTCACAATCTCTTCTCTTGTGTGCGTGTTAGTAGGCCCACCTTTTTTCATCAGGTATACTGGTCAAACTTTACTTCATTGATCTTTCTCTTACACATAGAATTGAATTTCGTTCTCACTGACCTAATGCCGTAGAGATCGTAAGTTTAGCCCACACATATGAGATCAACGTCCCTACTCTATAGTGAATGAGCCATTTAAACACAAATGTCGACGCACAAGTTCAACCGAATATTCAAAAAATGAATTTACCTCGTCAGAGCCCATGCGTCATAATCTACTGGTCATGTTCCTGCTCCGGCACACCTCCCCCCTCCCAGACTGGGCCGACTTCTTAAAGTGAGCCCTACGACGGAGGCTCAGCGAGTCTTTTGCACAAGGGCGTCTCTAATTGAAGCGCGTTGCGACTAGTGGGGTAGTTAGAGGGTTATTCTTCAGTGCAATTGAACAAAATATCTTGAATATAAGTAGATGCATCATTTAATATCCAGGTACCCATGAAATCATTTCCAAGGGGCGGCAAACTTATGAGAAACAAACGCATATCTTACCAACCAGGGATCACGTAGAAGTGCTATACTTGAAAACATCCGCCCTTAGCCATCAAATTTTCTCCAGCAGCTCGTAGGCACTCTTCCTCCTTGGTCAATTTCTTTCAAGAGTATTCAACGGATTTTTCGCAGATTAAAAAGTTTCGAGTACGTCCTCAAAACGAGTACTGAATGCAGTTATGCATCTCGTGACCACCTTAGATTTTACTCCACTGTACGCATAGAATGCTTACTGATACTCGAGGGCCTCTCTAAGCGTTAAATGACCGTTTCACTTCTCAACAGCATACCTTTTCGTAGTCCACCAATTTAAAGGTTTCTTATCTTCCCTTACATAGCCAAGAGTTTCAAGACCCTTTGTATAGATGGGAATTGGTATCTTGCACTCAACCATCTTTTCTGTCGAGTGTCACAGCATTAGAGTGAAGTGTCACCTTGTTCAATAAATATGAGAATGCAGAAAAAAAGGGCAAAAACTCGGAAGATCAAACGCCTTATTTTTGTTTGTTCCACGTGACCTAGACTTAATTAACGGCTGCTGAACGACCTCTGTAGCGTCAATGAAGAGCTCACAATGTATTTCGAAAATTAGATAAATGAAGGAAGGATATTTTGAAGGCTACTTTTTCTTTTTTCAGGCAACCCTATGAAGACCAGTCGAAAATTAAGGAAAATCTGCTGGTTTACTTTACGAGTGAGATGAACCACAAGCAGTTAATGACGAGAGAGCAATTGCTCTAACAAAAAATTGTTCTGGGGATTTCCCAATAATGCTCCACTATACCGTTGACTAAGAGCAGCATTAAAGCAGTGCATGCGATGGAAAAGGAATTGAACTTTTGGTAATTTCAAAAGCAAAGGGTGGTTAATCTTCATTGCAAGACTGGTGGCATATTTTATTGCGAGCGTGGTCTGTGGATGAATACGTGGATGGTAGAATCACGTTAGGATAATAGTATGATTTATAAGTATAATAATAAGGTTTATATGTATATGCTTACTCTAATAGTTCAAACTCTGTGGAGCGTATAAAACTGTCGCGAAAACGAAAAAATAGAGAAGTGTATTGAATCGTAAGTAGCACGTTAAGCTTAAAAATCTCGAGGGCACTTGAGCTTCGCCTTCATCAGCAACATGCGACGGCGTATAGTCGGGCTACATGCGCCTTCACTCCACATTTGCTGGAGTGGCTTTGGTTTTTGCTGGATGTGCCAACCATGCCACAAAGAAACGAAAAGTGTGTGCGCACGTAACAATGCACCCAAATAAAAAATATTGCGCACTTTATCACGTCTACGTTTTGGGGCGCTGAGAACACCTAGGTAAAGCTTGTCACTTTACAGCGTGCTCGCAAAAAAAAATTCCCACAAAACGCTCCATCTACTCGTTTTTCACCTCTTGCAGCTAACCAATTACAGCATAGCGTTTGTTCTTTTTTTATACCCAATTAGTTTAGTGGAGCAAAAGTGACCGGCTTTAGGGGAAAAGGAATGGCATTGCGCGTCTCGGCGAAACCTTAGAGATATTCAAGGAATTTTTCACAGCAAAGGCAGCATCACTAAATCTTCTTGACGCAAAAAGGCGACAGTTCTTGAAATTCAGGTTAACCAAAATTTTTTTTGTTGTTTTAGAATAAACAAGCTGAAAGCGCCCTTCGCGAAGCAGCCTTTTTTATGCCCTTTCGTCTTTTCGCCACTTTTTCATAAGGTACACCACCTCAGCGCTTCATAATTGTCTCTCATAAAGCCAGAGTTTCCCGAGGCTAATCTGTAAGGTGTAAGATTTCATTCAACGCTTGCAGCGCCACCGCTTACCGCTTCTTGTTTCAAAGAAAATGTCATGCGTGGTTTCCAGTGTCCCACAGTGACGAAACAAAAAACTGCGCTAAATGGCATCTCTGAAGATGGTATAGATCTTACTTCACAGGCAGCTTTTTCCAAACAGTGCGCGACTGAGAAAATGAACTGCGTTCATTCGTAAGCAGACACCGCCATAAAATTGGCACAGTCTCGTGTTGTGCAAGCGTACGACTTAAAACGAGGTGATTGTCTTCTTTTTTGACATAACCTACGTTTTTTCTGCGCACGCATGTGTTGTTTTTCTTTACTTTTACTTTCAACAAACTTCGGTTGTTAGCGCTCACACTGTTTCATTCTTTTTTATTCTACTCCCTATTTTCGTCACTAATTTACTACAACGTGATTATCATTGCTATTTTCTCTCGCATGTTCCATAAAAATCGTAGCATGATATTATTTTTTTTTCGGGGGGGATATAGAATTAAGGAGGAAATGCGATGGTTACTCTATTTCTGCGGCTTTCACTAAAGAGTTTGGTGCATCTACAATAAAAACAATAAACTGCGGAGTTAAGTCTTGTTATCTGAAAGCCTGAGCAGTATCTCTCATAGACATCAGCAGTATTTGCTCTAGGTGGGTACAAACTAGTGTCGCGTCACGTCTGGGGGATTGGGAAAGCATTGATGCAGCTTGAGTGAGGGCAAGTGCAGGTGAGGTTTGAGGGGAGGAAAGTGCCGCTTTCGCACCCCTCTGCCGACGCCCATGGTATATAGGTCATTGCTCATTGTCCCTCACGCGATATAAGGGAACTGTCTGTTAGACGACACACATGCACGGGAAAAGTACAGAATGGCACTAAATTATACGCTGCAAAGTGGTTTTACTTTTCACTTTGTAGGTATCCAATGAAATGTTTGTTCATTGTTTTTTGAACCACATAATAGAGCTGAAGACACGTGCGCCAATCCTAGCATTACTAAAATGTTAACTTCCATGTTTCGAAATAGCGATGTGATTATAACAGACACTGTAATGAGGGCCTATAGAATATTAACCGATACGAGCTTTCCCTTATCTGGGTGCAAACCAATACATCTTAGTTCCTTTTTTTTCTCGTACTTTGGAATCGCGAGAAACTTGATGTGCCACAGCAACGCAATGTCGCTAAGCTATTGTGTCCGACAAATGCCCGAAAGAATGACAAGGATGACTTTAAGGATGACTTCCCGTGGTTTTTAATGACGATGGGAACAGTTGGGGAAGATGCAGTGCACCGGTATGGTAAGTAGGCTGTGTACGTAGCGTGCCGTTGTTATGACGTCTCGCCTATTCTTCTCATGAATTAATCGCACCGGCGAAGCGCAGTACGTGTGCCGAGCTCGAGCTCCTTTCCTGAGACAGGCGGAGGCCCTTCCTAAGCGATTCTCGTCCTACAGTTATTGCCCCTGAGGGAGTAATCCATTTTGTCTTTCTGGAAGAATTTTGCCCAGCCGTTCCTTAGAAACCTCCTAAGCAATTATTAAACACAGCTTTTGCGAGAATCTTTTTGCCTCGGCACTTTATTTGAAGGGAGTAATTAGGAAGAGTGTTTTCGTTGCTTCGGTTTTCTTAATGAGGTGGTTAGCCACGCAATGGAACATAGACTGTGGAAGCACTCGGCACACTGGAGCTGGTGCTCCACTTTTTTTTATTGCACACAGTTTCTCGTTTTTAAGGTAATATTCAGTTTCCTCGCACGTACTGTTTAATGGGTTTTTTTAGTAGCTCGAACTGAATTGTGTGTAAGTAGTGGTCCTAAAAAGAACTGCTTCTTACATATTTTATAAAGTCTACATTCGCAAGAAAACAGCTTCTTGAAGCTAAGCTTCGAGTGATAACATTTCAAAAGTGACTTTAGCATGCGATATCCTCATGCTTTAGGGAAGGCACAATTTATTTGAAATTTTAGTCAATTTTTTCTGATTGCGGTTTTCCGTCAGAGGTCTGATGTGCAGTAGGTATAGAAGAAACACGTATAGTACAAACATCAGTTCTTTCAATTTGCTCGTTAAATGAGCGGCGAGACGGGGTGGGGTGCGTATCCTTTATTTCTAGCTCAATGGAGTTGGTAGGGGTTATGGTCCTTTTTTGACAGTGTAGCTGTATAGGCTAGGCACAATGTGTCTGTCAGAAAGAGGAAAAGATCAAACGTGGTTGCTTGGGCGAGTTGGTACGACATGATTCACATAAAAAAACAGCGCCAATAATGACGGACAAGAAAAGAAGAAGACAGACAGCGGCACTGCCGCTGTGTGTCTCCTTTTTTTCTTGTCCCTCGTTATTGGCGTTGTTTTTTAAAGGAAAAGATCATCATCATGAACCAGCACGCGCTCTTTTTGTTGTCTTCTTCGTCATCGTCTTTTCCCACAACTTTTGCTTTGCCCCTGCGATGGCGTGGGCAGATCGCCCCGGCGCTAGATGAAATAACTCTGACGGGCGACAAAACGCAGCCAGAGAGAAACAGATGTGATGCAGTGATGTCTGAAAGAATAGCCCCCAAACCTATTATATATATATATATATATATATATATATATATATACATATGTGTGTGTGTGTGTGTGTGTGTATTACAGGCGTCAGGCTTATGACGTGGCGTCATTTTCAAAAAGAGGGACGGCGTTACGCAAAGCAAATTGTTCGCAGTGTACGTTAGTAGCCGCTACCAATTTTTTTGTTAATGGCAAATAAATAAGAAGACATATTTGTACCTTAAAGGTACTCGTCTAGTTATCAAACTGTGACTGAGGCAAATGAGTTAACGGACGGACGGATGGACGCTTCGCCCCACTAATCGTCATTCACTCCGTGGATATGCTGAGATTTTCTGTCTTTCGCTCACTATCTGTCCTTTCTTTTTCTACCATATATTTTACTCTCTACCTTCATCCTCACCCGCACATCTGCCTGGCTCACCCCCATTTTCTTTTCTTGCCCACTTCCTGCACTATTTCATACAAGGCTGTGATATCTCTCGCCAGTATGCCAAGACGGTTGAACGGTTCACATGGTTGGCTTCGAATTGTAGGTATGTGGCTTGAAATGTCGCCTCGTAGAGAGTTTTTTTCCCGTTGGAGTTTTCGCTTTCTCTATCTTTACTTCTTTTTATTTCTCTATTTCTTTCTGTCTGCTGGCTGCCTCACCCATGCATCCCGCTCCGGAGCAATCGGCGAACATGCTCTGACAGCGAAGCAGATGATCAAAAAGAGGGAGAAGTGAGTACGTGTCCTGCAATGGTTATAATAGTTGCGATAAGATATAGAATGTTTTCGCACTTTGCAGAGGCCATAGAAGCAATAACGTCATAGACAGAGTTTAGTCACTTAAGATTTTCGTGGAACATTCCGTGGTGTCTTGCAAGACAATCGGATGTCAAACTTCATTAGAGTGTCGTGTCACTCGTTAAATTTACATAGTAAGGTATTTTCGGTACCAAAATCTTCAAGTTGGAGCTGAAGATCAGAATCGCGAAGATATTTTTCTTTGATGCTTTGGCTTTGGGCTTCAGACCCAATAACGCACTTGATGCCAAAATAAAACGAGTCAGAGTTTAGCGGGGTATTTGTGTCTTATTTGTGCAGTAATTGCTTCAAGAAAAATGTTACTTTTTATTATAATTGTTGTTTTTTCAAAATACATTTCACGTTTACCTAAAATAACGACTATAGTACCTGGTCTGAATTGGAGAAAAAAAAAACTATTGCACTGTTTAAGCTTTACGTTCGTTTTGTTTAGAAAAGATCTGTTATTAACTCATGTAACCAATTCTTGACCGATCCCCCTGAGTGGGTATCAGTCATTTTTCAAGGCATCATATATCACCATCGGTCTCTTGGTACAGCTTCATCGAAACTGTGGGATTAGCGGTTGCAAGGCAAGGCGAGGCGCTCCAAGGTGTTGTTTGTGCGCACCTTGCACAGACCATAGTTTTTACGATCATTTTAAAAAATTTGCAATATAAAAAAGCCCCGTTAATAATTTGATCGAGATAAACAGCGCAATCTTATGGAAACCGAGGAGGGCTCACTTTGTTGCCGTGTCCTTTGTCGAAGATAGCGCGGTTCATCTTCCCAGACGTGTGATTCTCGAGAAACTTGCCTTCGAGCGCGAAGAATGCGACCGCCACGTGGATAAATTATTCCAGCGTTTTGTTTCATTCACCACACGGAAGCGCTCGACCTCGCACGTCGTTATTGTTCAAGAGGAGAAGGAGAATGGTGGTACAGAAAAACGGGCATAAATGTGCAATGAAAGTGGAGAACCGCAAAAATGTTCTTGTGAGCCTCTCACTTCATGAGAGGCAATTACGGACCACGAATGCAATCTGCCTCAAGAAGCGAAAGCAAAAAAAAAAGAGAAAACGAGAAGCCATTTATGAAGGAAAGTGTTTAGCGAGAGGCATTGCACGCACAGTTCACGCTGATGTCACTGTGCTCGGTATCTTCAGGTACCAGCTCGTCGAAATGTTGCGTGAACTCTCGCTCGAGCGTGCGGAGCGAGAAACTATGACATTTCATTAGTGCCGGTGCACCTTCCAAAACTTTGTGTTCCCCCTTGGCGCTGCTGGCGAACAGAAGCCAGCGGAAGAAGCACAAAATAACGCTATGGGTGAACTACTGTCTGTCAATCTTCGTACCGGCATTCTCGAATGCGACAAAAAGTAATGGCGGCAGCCATCTTCAGGTGCCCAGCACCGAGAACCTTTTAGTGGGGTCACGTGCACTTTATATATGCTGAAGCGAATATTTCTGCATTTGGGTTTCGAGAACTAGAAGCGTTCACGTTTCGCTTAGTTGTGAAGCAAGATAACGAAAAAGGCCGAAGTTCCAGTGAATATGCAAGCTTGAAGACATGAGAAATCTTCCAACTTGGAGCGTAACTGAAGCAAGCCTTACGACAACGACCAACGAAAGATCATTTCTACTAGTGTTGCTTAACAGCTTTTAATGCTTGTTAATCTAGGATAAATAATGGCATATATCGCGTAGTTCTGGGTAGTGGAGGTCAAATTACTACTAGTCTAGAAAGTTCTCGGGAGTGACTGCAAAATTCATCCAAAAAAAAGGTCATTTCCTCCCCCCTAAGGATGACCATAGAATCTGTGCATGAAGTGCGCCCAGTTCCTCTTTCGTGGGAGGAAGGACGTTTAAGATGAACAACGTTAGTGTATGCCCACGTGCAAATTTTTGGAGGGAGAATCGTTGGTCACACGTCGTAAAGAGAGGACTGGCTAAAGCGATGAATGGTCTTGGCGGGTGCATGCATGGTTGGCGAGGATCGAAAGGTTGCTGGCGTGCATGCCTGAGTGTATGCTTTTGCTCTACTGCCCAACGTATACGCCAAAGCAGCACATAGGAGCAAATATTTTCGGGAGAGGTATGTCAGAGGTTACAAGGACATTTCAAAATATTTCAACTCATAAATTTTCGCATATTAACCAACCGCATCGCTGATTTAGTGGTGTAGGTGTACGCACGCGCATGCTGATACAGTGGTCGCGAGTTTGAATCCGCTGTTTGTTGCGAATTTAATGAATATTACTCCTGAATAGGATCTTCTCATATTGATTGTACATGTAATCAAATGTGTGTGTAAAGTTCCAAATCGTAGACTGATGAAGTTTTAAACAGAACGAAGCAAATAATTGTCTCTTGATGAGTATCCGAGAGGAACACATGTTGCACCCTGAAAAATCGTCGCCAAAAAACAGCTGTTAGTCTCGTGAGAAGTAAGCATGAGGGGAGTAACAGTCCGTCACTTCGCAAGGGCTACCAAACGATTGCAATGGGTGTGGCACTTCAGTTATTCCTGTAAAGGAGCAACATCGATGCCCCATCATCCTAGTTTGCTTGTAAAAAGTAATAATGGATTAATAGGGTCTTGTGTTAGCTGTTGTTTGCTGACTGTGCATCTTTGCCTACCGTTTCCTAAGCAGTCGCTACACGCTGACAAGCTGCCTAAATGCTGTGCAAAAAAAAATCAATTTCTTCTGGCGCTGGCGAAATACCTACTATGGTCATTATTACACCAGGCCCACAAAAAATCACTAGCTTTATAAAGCTAGGAATTTCTTGAAAGAAGCCGGGCGCAAAAGCTAGCGCTCTAGCGCCCGGCTTCTTAGGTACAGTGATACGGCAACGCAATGAGCATGCATGCACGCGACCGAGTGCTGACGCTGCAGTTGTCGCACATTAACATTTTCAATTCAAAGAACAACGTTCAGCTATGCAGTTATGATAAAATTAAGATTCTAGGGTCTTCGATGGTTCTTTTCAGACACATTAACCACCGGAATAGTGAAGCAAAAAAAAATCACAGCATATCCACGGAGTGCGTTATGATGAAAACGGCAAAGCATCCGTCCATCCGTGCGTCTATTCATGCGTTCATCCGTCTGTGCGTCCGTCGGTGTGTCCGTCCGTCTGTGTGTCCGTCTGTGCGTCCGTGCATACGTCCATTCGTCTGTGCGTCTATCCGTGCGTCCATCCGTCCGTCCATTCGTCCGCACGTCTGTCCGTGCATCTGTCTGTCTGTCCATCCGTTCATCCGTCCGTCCAGCTAGCGACACTTGAAGTGCAGCCATCTCGCATCTTTTAATCATATATTCATCTTATAGAAGTACCGCCATCCAGGGAAAATTTCAAGGACTAAACGAGAGTGGCACGCGCGCACTCTCTCAAGGCCTTCGCTTCGTGTGTAGTTCCCAGCTTTCACCACCGCTAGTTCATGGCACAGTGGCTCAACCCTCCCCTTACAAAAATCTTATATATGGACCTATATAAAAATCCCCATATATGGCTGCATCAGAAATTGGGCATATCTGGCCCATATATGTAATCCCCATATATGGGCCGTATATAACCTGATATGTCCAAATCCTGATATAGCCATATATGGGCCTTATATCCCCATATATGGGTGTTGCTGTGTATGGCCATATATGGCTATATATAGAAGCATCCATATAAGGTCTTATATGGATGCTTTCATATATGGCCTTATATGGATACCTTTATATAAAGCCATTCAAATTATTCATCTATATTAGTTCAGCTTGTGTCACCGGCAAAAATATAGCTGCTCAAATCATTCTTCAGCTAGAAATATACCTGTTTGTTGAAAGGTCTGCATGCAGTCACTATCATCTCCAAAACAAAGGCAGTACATACCCCCTGAACATTCTTGTTCAATTAAGTTATCCTCAATATATCTCAAGTTATTCTCAACAACTATTTGCTAGAATGTAACTTGGCATCATATTTAAAGCTTGTGGTGGGCACATGTCATTGTTAGTCCACTTTTCCTGAAAAGATACATTCTTTGTGCTTAAATTTATTGCTTACTTATCGACACTTTTTTATTTATCTATTTATTTCATTACCCACAGCCCCAATTGGCATTACATTGAGGGAGCATTTACGAAAAGTAGAATACAAAAAATACATAGCCAAACAAATAATCAAAGTCACCTGAATCACAATCTGCAAGAGAAATTCATATAGAAATTGGAACATGTTCTAACATATAAATCGGAACAATTCTAACATGAAATAAAACAAATATTTGGGAGTGTAGAGGCAATGCTAGAAGGCAGCTGGTTTCATCTTGTAATTTTTTTGGTAAAAAATCATTTTGAAACACGTCAGTCTTGCATGCGAATATTCTTATCTTGAACCTATGGTCAACACGGTCTGAGACATAGTACGGTGCAAGTAAATATTCCGCTTTATCGATTCCGACTTGACAAAAATAAATAGCATAAAAAACCCAATTTGAGTTTCGTAAAGATATCTGTCACAGTGTGTTATGTTTAAAACTTTTCTCGTGTGTCAATGGAGCGTCCATAGTCAGTCAAAACAAAATATTGACTTGCTATTGACCGTATGAACTGCGTGTGCATTGAATAACTTAAATAAATTGATAATCAACTTTTAAGGAGTTCGGTCGAAAGTGATTGGTATGCAAGCTTGTTATGTACAAGTATTGTGACTAATGACCTATAGAACGACTGCTAAAACTGGTGTCTATAGGTCTCTGTGTGCGTGGGAACGGAGGCATTTAACAATATTTCTTGCCAACGGGACACTAAAAATGTACTTTGTAAACGTAATCCACTTTCCATTTTGCCAATAATGCATCATTAACGTAACAGTGGTAAAGAGCTCATTCTGCGAAAATTCCGGTGTAGGCATCGGTGGCTCTCCGTGAAAAATCGTCTTGTCAATGATCGAAAATTGAGAGAATGCAAATAAAACAAATATTATAAATTTTCGGATATGAGTGATGATCGAAATCATGCAGGCAATTTGCATGGCATGCAAGTGCTCTACCACTTAGCTATGCTTCTGCTTGGAAATAAAGCATTAATAACTTCCTCTTGTTGTAAATGCAAGGAAAATAACTGTCATGCTTAACAAATACATGTATCCAGCATACAGGTTTCACAACACAACATTTAATATCGCAGCTATATTGCATGATACACGCGTGCATTGTCATCAAGCATCACAACACGTTATTACCAACGTGACTTCACGGTCTAAAGACAGCCAACCATTACAAAAGGCACACTGGTTACTGCACGTATTTCGTCTCGACTTAGTAGTGGGTTCATAAAGTTCTAAAACATTTTACACACATTATATTGAGAAGCACGTTCTGCTGGGCGAGTTGGTACTTCATTTTAACTTAGTTGCGCGAAAAAATTTGAAGTGCAAAAGGTAGACACCTGGACACAGCGCACACTAACAACTGAAACTTCATTGGAGAAAACAGACATATGTATGCGATTACGACAACACGTGAGGTGGAAAAAAATGATTAGATGAGCAGACATCTGATCATTTTCTTTCACAGTGTGAACATCGTGTGAAGGACGGCACTGCGCTGTCATGTGGGAAGTATTATTTAGAATTTATATATATAATTGTAGATCACAAAGCTTCTCTAAAGGAATTAACAACCATTCTCTGACCAATCATCATATTGTAGAGAGTGTGGCTGCGCGCCCTTGTTTGGAATACAGTAGTTAAAGCTAGATTCAGTGACACGGTATAGCGCGGGAAATCGGAGAGGCGTATTTCATAAACAAAGCTTGAGATTCATGTGTCACGTAACTCTCACTTATGTTGCTTGCTACTGAGGTAGCTTTCCTGGAAGCGCATCATTTATACAATCTGTCTGCTCATCTAATCCTTTTCTTTCACCGCACGTGTTCTCGTAACCGCATATATACGTATGTCTGTTTTCTCCAACAATGTTTAAGTTGTCAGTGTGTGCTGCATCTAGGTGTGTTCCTTTTGTATTTTAATTTTTTCGCGCAACTCAGTAATTACATCATATTTCTTGTTCTTTAAACTGTGTTACCCGTTTTTTACACAAAATGCAGCCATGTGCTAAACCTTCATTGAGACACTTTCAACCTTCTCAATTACGCAGTACTATTCCACAATTAAATTTGTTCAAGTAGCATCATGCAATAAAGAGTACACACTAAGTGATTGAATTACGCACAAGAAACAGGATCGATACTGCTATCACGTTCAACTATGAAAAACGGAGCTTAACGGTCCCCCAGTTTTTTCACACAGTAGCAAGCCCTAATGCATCGTACCAGTTTATTTGTCGGCTTGCGTAAAAATATCTACAGTGCTCACGGATTAAAACGTGACATCACATTATTTTGTGTAACTATGTATGCGGGTATGCGCAGTTCCTCAAGATAACCACGCGATGTTGCGATATCAGTAACGATAATGTCGCCTGTGATGTACGCATTCCAGTCAAATTTACACATATCACCCTGATTGTAGATGGCGGAAACGAAATTACAGGCTATTCTCAAGTTTTTCCATTTTGATCCGTGACATTGCACCCTGTTTTGAAGAATCAAACTAGCAACAAAATTTTAACTGCGTGTCCTTATCAAAACACACGTAAATATAAAAACAAGTGGAACGTAGACGAAGAAAGATAAATTCAAACGCAAGACAAATTAAAACGTGGGCTCATAAATCTCATGACACACTTGGAGTTGGAGATATGCAACTCTTTTTCATTTGTAATTGCGCAAGTTGTAATTTATCCTTGGTTTTTCCTCAAGCGTTAAAATGAGAAAAATACAACACAAGTATATTTACATGAATATATTTATGAAAACTACAATAACACGAAACCAACATTTTCCTGACGTAGATTTTTGATTTAATAGAGCACTGTCTGGATCAAGTGAAAAAAAAAGAAAGTGTTGTCATATCGCTTAAACAAAACAGCCTAATGACGTAACCACGATTAGCATAAAGTTATTTACTCAGCAAGCATGCAATGTGGTATGTTTTCGAGTTATCATAATAATTATGAACAACGTGCGAAGGTAATGAAAATGATGAACTTACCTTAACATTTAACCGAGACTTGTCTTTCAAGGAGCCTGTTAATCCTGATAACCTATTCACACCTTAAAGCCACCACGTGCATTCTTACTGCTTTAGGAAGAAGTTTTGAAGCAACGCTTGCCCGCAAGTGTGGGTATCCATTTTCTTCTCGCACGAAAAGTTGACAATCGCCAATCCAGCAGCGTACAGACGCACACGCACACAAAAACACTTCCACGTCCGTCCACAATTTCGCCACGTACAGCGAAGTAGATTCCTGAGAGCTGCGTGATTATCTTGTGTAAATTGGAGCAGTAGTTGAACACGAAATAAGAGCAAAAGGAATGAAAATTAACAAACTCGATCAGCACGGCACCCATGACTCCGGCGAGCAAAAAAAAAAACAACAATGACGCGGACGGATACAGTGCACGCAGGCTTGACAATGAATATTGCAATGGACACTACATTACTCCTTTAGATCAATGATTTACGCACTTTTCACTAGAACTAAATTTTCCTGAGCTTATTGGCGAGCGATGTTTCATTTTTTAACTATTATTGACGCAATGTTATTACCATACGACTGAATGTTTGTGCAAACTCTTTTCTTCGTCGTTACTTGAAATGGGCCGCGGCACTCTCTTTCCTGCTCTGTCGACAGACTAGTGTAAGCCACGGCAGGGCTTCACGGTGCCTACGTGCGCTCCTTCGAACAACTTTCTCCGAATTGTCCACCCATCCGATGGGCGCCCTTTTTTGTTTGTATTTTTTTTACTGTGCGCACCCCTTTCAACCTAGCAGTCAGGCGAGTTTTTTCGGACAATGGACTTCAACTTCCTTCCGCGGGCCCAGAAAGCTGCACGTGCAAGACCTTTGAGACAGGCATTCCGTGGAGCTGAAATCGCTGCTTCGTGTACGCTGGCTACGAAGACGCGTTTCAGCCGAATTTTCATCTTATTTAGCAAGCATTTTTAATGATAATAATAATATTCAATCAACCAATAATCAATCAATCATTTTTAACTTACCCAAGAACAACCATAGGGTCTTTCATGCTGGCGCGCGAAAAGAAAACAAAAACAAACAATACATTACAGACTGTCCACAGAAATGCAAATCAATAAAAAGAGCAAAAACGAGCAGTCGAAAGAAATCAACGCACAATGAAAACAACAAATAAAAGAGTAGATATTCATGGAATGGGACTGAAAAATAATGTAGAATATACATAACCGTGCCGAAGGCTTTCTGAAAGACGGAATAGGGAAGAATCTGTGCATGTGCAAAACTACGTTAGGACAGGGCAGCCCTCACTGACAAAAAGAAAATGACTGTAGACTATGAAAAAATAACAAATTAAGAAAGTTGACGTTAGATAGACTTAGTATTCTGTAAAGGATAGAGTGTTGAAAGAAGCTGGCAGGTACATGCAACGGTCGATTCTCTCTCGATAACTTACGCCGAGTTTCAAAATTATTACAACCGAGAAGGGCAGAATATCTATCCCTGAACTAGCTTGTAAAGAAATAACAGCTCAGCGCGATTTTGCCGGCCGTTAAGTGATGGCAAATATAATATTCTAGCAGTGTTGAAAGGATTCTAGTGAAACGATGAGGGTAAATGCTTATGAAATTTTTCTGGACTCACTCAGTGGCGCTACTGCTGGATTTAGCAGGGCCATTCCAAATCAAATATGCATATGTACTCAAGTTGACGACGACATATCGCGGTGTACAATTTGTAGAAGGCTGTAGGAGAACCGGATTCTCGCGAGATGTTGAGCCAACAGGAAGAGAACGAAGGCCTCGCATGGCAGCACATTTAATGCAAGTAGAAAATATTCAGCATGCTATCAAAAAGAACACCAAGATAACTGATCTCATAAAACTTACATAACGACACAGTATGACAGCATATGGATTTGCTGTTGGACGTTTTGCGAAATACAACAACAACAACAACATTATTAATAATAATAATAATAATAATAATAATAATAATAATAATAATAATAATAATAATAATGCACTCATATCATTCTGACATGTCCGAAAATATCTAGCCACATTGAATGAAATGCCAGTGTCCGGTTGCCCATGAATCTATATACGCGAGTGTACACTTGTCAGTTTGGTGGGTATGTACCGGCATACATAGCTTATAAGTAAGTGCACTACCGTGTTGTTGTTGAAAGGATATGTTCGCAAGCAGTTTGAATCGTTACGCGCCTGCACAGCAAGGGGCTGTTTACATAATGTAGAGTTTGGCTTAGGTATCACGCCAGCCCG
Source organism: Rhipicephalus annulatus (assembly GCA_013436015.1). Taxonomy (NCBI): domain Eukaryota; kingdom Metazoa; phylum Arthropoda; class Arachnida; order Ixodida; family Ixodidae; genus Rhipicephalus; species Rhipicephalus annulatus. The sequence goes on along the minus strand of WOVY01009734.1, from coordinate 671,949 downwards.
CAAAAAATGTGTCATACTAATTGTATTCACAAGGCAATGTTTAGGCTAATCCTGATGATGGCACGTGCGCTTTAGTGACCTCGACCAAGTAATGACACACCGACACAAAATAGAAGTTTTGTGAATTCGGCAGCCTACGTTAAATGTTGCTATAAAGCTTCAGCATTTCATTACATGGTCCATTAATTATGTATCACGTGTGAGTCAGTTGCACCTTTCTTAACGTACATGTCTATGACGTGAGATTTATTTGACGCTTGCAAACATTACACCAAAATAATTGTTCACTTGTGCAATCATAAAATTTTTGATAAATTTACTATGTGCACAGCCAGGAACATTACACGTAGCCAAAGGAAACGCAAGATGTATTTTTGCAACAAATTAGTACAACTTCCATCTTGAATGTAATCATAATAGTGCCTGCAAGTTGCATTCACGTAAGTTCTTTTTGTTTTTGAAAATACTCCCTTAAACATTGCACTGCGCATGCAATTATAGTAAATGGCTGCTGAAAGCAATCGCAGATGAGGGGTCAACGGAAATAACAGAAATCCTAATTGTTATATGAAGGGAGCATATAGCTATCAAAACTTTCAAGTAATCAGAAATTTTCCACCGATGTGGAAGCTAAAAGTGCATTGAAATTACTATTTCTTGCTGCCACTTTAAACAATGCATTAATGTGAACAATATAAGTTGCATGCATTTGTCTTTACATAATACTATATAGGATTGCTCTATAATAATAGCGAGGTTCGGAAGCTTCATTACGTTTTGTGACTTGGCACGATTCCTTCCTCGTAAAACATGTCTGCTCTTGTATACATTATTTACGTCGTATTAATTGCAACTTATTGTTTCAAACCTAAATGCCATGAAAAATGTACGAGTTAAATTACACGAATGCATGCATATATGCATTCAACTGAGTTGCAACTATCACGTACACAAAGCTGACCTGAAATTTCCGTTTTTTTGCATGGCAGAAACAACATATCTATTTAATACTCCTATTGTTATGAAAAATAAGCAGGTCAGCTTTGTGTACAAATTGTTATATATTACAATTCGCATAAAAGTGTGATCAAGGTGCTAAATATATACGTGGTTTATCCCAAATAGGAGAGCACTTCCACATATAAGGATCCACTTGATATATTATATATGGTGTGGCCGTGCCTTATTTGGCCGGATTTGACCCCTTATATGGGCCAACCGCGTCATATATGGCCGTATATAACCCCATACATGAACCGACTCCGCCAGATATACATCCATATATGCTTATAAGTGGCCACATATGCTGCCATATATGCTTATATGTGGCCACATATGCTGCCATATATGCTTATATATGGCCAGATATAACTTATATATGGGCCATGTATGGCGTTTCCGTAAGGGTCGCCAAACATTCCTAAAACCAAGGAGGTTACGCCCAGTGAGTTCAACGTGGGAACCCTTTATGGTATGATTGTGCTCAAAGTGCGGTAGGCAAGTTTTATTCGGGATTTAGTCATCAATACTCGTCTCTGTAAGTAATTTCAACAGAAACAACTATCCTCTTGTTCGTGAGTAATGTGCACATGTTTCTTTCTCAATCGAAATGGGTGCACGCGTGCCGCTCCTCTAGTCCAACCGTGGAGGCGGTGGCTGCTACTACTACTACTACGTCTACTACTACTACTACTACTTCTACTACTACTACTACTACTACAACTACTACTATTACTACTACTACTACTACCACTACTACTACAGCTACTACTACACACACATCACTGACGCACGACCTACGGATTAGGAAGCCTCGACCCAGAAAATAAAGCCGAGCGGAGGAAAATGAGCGGGTTGCCGGCCCGTATGCATTGACCAGAAAGATTGGAACACCTTAGAGCGAGCTCCCTCGTGTGAATGATTCGCTAGCGGACAACGGAACACACGTCCTCTAGAATTTGTTTATCCCCAGTGACAAAACAAAACTCAACAAAAGCCCCATGACGTAAAAATTGTTTAATAAAAATTGCGTTTTTTAGACAACTGAGACTACCAGGCCAAATGTTCGTTTTCATGATGAGCATGTTTCAAAAGCTCACGCGGGTACGGGTTTCTGCCCAGTGCTTTTCGAGTAGTCAAATTCTTTCAGAAAGAAAACTGTCCCGTTGTGTGTTGTATTGGAAACTGTGTCGTGTTTGGGAGCTGTGAGCACATTATGTTTGGAATAACAGCATACCGAACGCTTGCAATGTTTGCTTCAGCTGGTCACAAAGAGACGCTGTTTCTAGGCTGATAATTTGTACCTTTGTTTGAAATATTGCCACAATGTCTTCGGCATAGTGACTGCTTAAGTTTATTAACATTGAAAGTACATGCACATCGCTAAACATCCTTTGAAAGAATAACTTTGGATGTTTCTTCATCGTGTTTTATGAATGTACTCTGTGCGAATTTTTTCCGTGACTGGAGCAGGCCTGGTAGTCCGTGCGGATGCCTCATGAAGCTTCGAAAATTCGCGGAGCGTCCTGAATAATCATCGATTATAAAAAAAATCCCTTACCGCTTTTCACATATAAAGATGGCTCACTTCTAGTCCGTTGTAGAGAAAATTCGGCAGATCCCACTTACTTATGAATCGACGTTATGCGAAGCATGCGGAGGGAAGGTGACCGCGTTGCGATTTTTCATTGAGCGACACATCATGAAATGAGGCTAATTATATATACAAATGTTGCACGCACAGACATATGTTGAAGAGTTGCAGATATTTATATAAGCAGTTGCTTGCCCTTAAGCAACGATGACATTTGGAACATTCGTGTTAGCAACACCAGAAGCTGATACGAAGCGCTGATGCACGCGAGGATGCTGACCCTGGACACTGCTGCATAAATCAATATCAGCGCATGGCAACCAAACAAATTTGACCTTAACCCGACGTGACGGCTGTATCAAAGCAGGTCATATGTAATGTTCATAAAATTGGGTAGGCAGCACTGAACCACAATTGACGTTTTACAAAGATTGGCGTTTTTCTAAAAAGTAGTTCTGAGACCTGGCAAAGCTCTGTCGTAAAATGCTTCATTGCCACGCAGAATGCTTAGGTTTGGTTCTAGTTGAGACCTTGGCATTCATTCTTTGCATTCGTCTGGTCGACGCTACCGTTGTCAGGTATTTATTGACGTTTGCGTGTTAGAAATGTCCATATGTGTCTCGTCGTTCCTGGGTAGAAGATACTAAGTGTCAATCACTTGTGGCGCATATACCTGCATACCAGCAGCCAACATTCGTCCGTGGCTATGTGCAACTATCTGGCGGGAAGTGCTTGACGATGTACGCGACAGGATTGCGACATTATTCATGGCTTGACCAGTGCGTCATATTCTTCCCACCATCTTACCCTCCCATGCTAATTTTGGTTCATGCCAAGTTAAATGGGTGACCAAGAAAGCACCCAAACGTAAGCGGCTAGATATAGATAGATAGATAGATAGATGAATCGATAGACAGACAGATAGATAGATAGATAGATAGATAGATATAGAGATTGATAGATAGATAGATAGATATAGAGATAGATAGATAGATAGATAGATAGATAGATACGCACAAAGTCACCGAAGTTCGCTAAGAAATGCTTCGTATTTATTACAATCTAGTACTGTCTATCTTCAAACTTTTTCACGAACTATTTTCTTTAGCCAAGTCACGGCCGCGAAGTTAAAGTGAAGAGCTTTATTACTACTATTGGACACACCTTTGAACAGCTGCGCCTTACAGCTCCATGGAACGGCGGTGCTGTCGGGTAATAGTAAAAAAAATACAGCATATCCATGGAGTCAATGATGATTGGTGGGGTGAAGCGTTCGTCAGTCTGCCCGTGCTTTCATCCGCCCATTCACTCTTGCTTCCTTACGTCCATGCATCCGTCCATGCGTCCGTCCGTGTGAGCGTCCATCTGTGTGACCGTCGGTGCATCCGTCCATCCGTGCGTCCCACCATGCGTCCATCAGTACGTCCATTCATCCGTCTGTCCATCCGTGCCATTGTTCGTGCGGCCATTCCTCTGTATGTCCGTCCGACTGCGCCTCTGCCTGTCTGTGCGTCCTTCATTTCGTCCGTCTGTCTGTATGTCCATCCGTTCGTCTGTCAATCTGGTGAAAACTCCAAGTACAGCCATATCACATATTTTCATCATGTATTTATCTATTTAGAAGTGCCACCACCTATCGGACATAGAGGCACCGCTCCTTCGGGTATGTGCCATCGGTGGCTACATACATATCGGAAGATGGACAGAACCACATCTTAAAGAGCTTCGCCCCTAAAAAGAGGGCAACTCAACGAGGACACGAAAGCTCAAGTAAGACTGGCGCTGGTCCTCTTTGGTCTTTTTTGTCTCTACCTTGTTTTGCGCTGTTTTCTACTAATATTGTGTACCCACAAGCTACAGACCGAAAGTAGTTGAAGACTATTGTCTTGCTTCGCATGGCCGTGCTGTGCGAACAACGAAGTCAGACTTTTTTTTATTAAGGAACGAAGGAAAGATTATCTAAATCAGCATCGAAATGCAGCTCACGTGTGTAGTAAAGGTGCCGCGCTTTGAGATCTGTGAGGTGTTTTTTTGTAACTTGGCAACAAGCTGCGAAGCCAAAAGAGGAGTCCGACAGTTGTCAACCTTGTGAGCGGGACAAATTGTACCGTACGGGCAACTCAGTTTTGGTGCTGGCATTAACACAGAACTCGGCAGCGGTGTAGGGAGTATGAGGGATAAAATTAAACCTAGAATAACATGCGCCCACCTGGGATGTGCAACTAGAGAACTATTCATGGCCTGATTAGTGTCAATTCTAATGCAACCTAAATAGCGCTTCTTCATCTCCTACTCCTGAGCAGTCGTACCACAACAGCGTTGCAACAGCAGCAGCCGTCATACTAACAACCAAAAAAACGCTTGCAAATAATTTTAGCCTGTGTTTTCAATTACCTAAGCAACACTTTTGCGGCGACTTCACTCTTTTAGCTTTAGAGAGATTGTGCGTTTGTATTGCGAACGTTTCTAGCGTAAAATATATATATTTTGCCAGTGGGACACTGACACCCATAGATTACTGGTGAGTGCTTCAGGAATGACAATAGGATGCAGGTGAAAATACGTCGGTGCGCCAAAAGCAAAGAGCACAATTCCAGCTCCACTAACGAGTAACCATTCTAGTCACCGTGATATTAATCATCAGCCTGACTATGCCCCCTGCAGGACGAAGGCCTCTCCCATGTTCCACAAATGAGCCCCGTCCTGTGCTTTCGGCTGAAACGTTTTACTTTAAAGCTTCTTCATCTCCTCTGCCCATTTTATTTGCTATCTAACTCCCACGCGTTTGCCTTCTGTTGAAAGCCAGTCAGCTACCCGCAATAAGTAGTGGTTATCCTGCCTAAATTCTATGTTTCAAGCCCATGTACATTCCTTCTTCATTCAAACAATCATGTACATAATCATGATATGCCTAAACTGACACAAAAAGTGGTCGTCATCGTCGGCGTCAACAAGGGTTATTCAAAAAATAATTATCACGCGGTAACATCATATTACCAAGTTGGGGATGTTTGTGACACCATAACGATGCCATCATAACACCATCACAAAACATTATCCCTTAATTCAACCCGGGACAACTCACGAAGGCAGTGGGAAAAAAATTACATAATCTCTCGCTGAAAGGAACCTTGTGTAGATGCGAAGCAGCTGGCACTAACGCTTACAGCGGTGGCGACGTTGACCCTGGCACTCAACAAGTGAAATTCAAGTAAAGACGCCTTTGACAGAATTTCTAACGCACGATACAGTGCCCACACATATGGGGTTGCCAGTGAACGGTTGTGGAGCGCGAGCAGTCGGTTTTTCGATAGCAGACTCTGCCTGCATCGGCTTTGCAAGGTGAGAGAGGGAAAGGGTAGCGACAGTGCTGCGAGTGTCTTGCTGAGCCAACACGTGACGCAAACATGAACATTGGGGGTGGACGTGTAGGAAGGGAAAGCGTTACTCAGGCTAGCCAAAAGCTGCTTCGCATCTAAAAGATCACAGCATAACCATATAGTGAATGATGATGAGTGGGGCGAAGTGTCCATCCATCAGTCCGTACGAGAGTCCAACCATCCATGCATCCATCCCTTCATCCGTGCTTCCGTCCGTCCGTGCATTCGTGCTTTCATCTGTTCATCCATGCTTCCGTTCATCCGCGCGTTCTTTTGTCCGTCCGTGCCTTGTTCCGTCCGTGCCTTGGTCGGTCGGTCAGTCGGTCGGTCGGTCAATCCGTGCGTCCATCCATCCGTCCGTCCGCCCAGCCAGCCAGGCAGCCGTGTCCATCCGTTCGTTCGTCTGTCCGTCCTTCCGTCTGTATGTCTGTCGGCCTGTCTGTCACTCACACTATCGCCAGCTGCTGAGCGAGTCCTCAACTAGGTGGTTTCGAACCATCACGTATGGACGGTTTTGCAGCTTCGCCCCTTAAACAACGTTTGGTACAAGGAACTATCGAAGAGGTGCGTAGGAGAATCAATACATCTATGAATAATAAAAACAAGATGGCTTCCACGTTCGTGTTGTGGTAGGCGACTGCTTATGAAACCACATATTTTTCTTTTACTGTGATTGGAAGGCGTTCTTGGTGTGACCGTTTTATCACCTTTTGTTCCCTGAAGAGAGGCCATAACAAAAGTGTAGCATTACATTTTATATTACTTTCTCACCAGCCGAACTGGAGGTGATATTTTTAACTTGTCAACTGTTTTTAAAACCTTTTTATTATTGCTACTCTAATGGTAACACGCCTCATAGGAAATTTTAAGCAAGTTGCTTAAAACAATGGTTATAGCACTGACTTGTACAGGTCCGAGCTGGAGCGGAGACAGCTCACCGTCATTTTCGTTGGACCCCAACGCGAATAATAAAACTACGCACGCTGCGTACACTTCGACTGATACAGTATTTTGCATTAAGCTCCCCCGTCAGGAATGTTAAAAAGGGTACAGAAATATTTATAATCTAGCGGAACAAAATACCTTCCCTGTACGTAGTCCTCTAGTTCTGTCACGTCCAAGACCACTTAGGAATATAGGCGCTTTTCTCCCCTTTAGACACTCAATGACTCAAAGATATATAACATACAGGTTTGCTGCACAAGCTCAGGAATAAGGCTAGAAAGTGAAATGATATGAGCATACTACCACGTTACTGCCGCGTTACTGCCACTTGACTGCAACGTCCACCCTCGAGATTACCGTCCTGTCACGTTCTTGTCCCCCACAGGGCTGCCCTTTTCACTCTCCGGCAGTTTGAAGCTGAGCTTGCTTGTCATTTCGCTAACACTTCAGTGAACTTCTGTTTTCTCCAGCATGCGGATAACCTGGCCAAAGACTCTAAATAATTCACTACCTCACGCAAAAGAGCGGCTGATCTGCGTGGTGTATCTGTGCACTACGATACTTAGCCTCTCCATGCCACATGCTAAGTATGGAGCGACGGTTTCCGTACCAGCTATATTCACGAGCGTACCGGCATGTCAATGACCTCTCAAACGCCTTTGCGAGAGAAGTGGGGAAGTCGAGTTTCTTTTCTTTCTTCTGCTTCCGGAAATCCAAAGCACAGGAACTTCGTATGCCAACGTCAACGCTGTACGCCTTCTGTTCAGAATGACAGCCCATGTCTCAAGAGTGGGATGGTAATTGGATGACGTCCGTGTTCCTAAAAGGGGAAGAGTTTTTGGCAGACAGAGCTGTGCATGTAGTCTCAGTGGTAAAAGAATAATAATCTCGTGAGCAATGAAGCAGAACAGGAGGTCCTGTTCCCGCATAAATTGGGGTGTCTTCAGAGAGCCGCAGCCTTCTTTAACGCCGGCACACGGAACGTGCTGCATGTTGACAAATAACGGCGATTTCTTTCTTGCTGCATCATTGTTAGTACTGTGCATTTATTAGGGAATGTCTCATCTGAATTAGTGCCCGTAATATTGAGTACGAGTGTCAAGAGGTGGCGTGAATCTAAGATTTTGCCACACAGTGGTATATGCGTTAAGAAAACTCCATCCCATACATGGCACGCATTTTTCTTTCGTAGCTGCTTCAACTGATGATGCCAATCTGTGGTAGAACACCTGCTTGCCATGTAGAAAAAAAATCGCAGTATATCTATGGAGTGAATGATGATGAGTGGGGTGAAGCGCCCATCCATCCATCCGTTCGTGTGTGCGTCTGCCCGTGTATGCGTCCATACGTCTGATCGCGTTCGAGAATGCAGATGGCGCGTGGACAACACCGACGAGGCGTGAGCCAAGCAAGCCAAGCGCAAGCGTTTTCAAGGCATCCGCCGCTCTGATTCGTCCATGCCCCACAAACGATCTTCCACGCATGGTGCCTATCCAGAAGACTGAGAAAGACACTCGTTCTCCGCGCACTCAAGCAAAGTGCGCGCAGCAGCCAATTGGAAAGCAGCGGCACTTTGGAGAGTAGTGGCAGAGTAGCGCCATCTATAAAATGTGTCAAGAAATTGTAATCATTTCCTTTTGCCTTCTTTTCTTTCTCGTCTCTTCTTCTTTCGGTTAGACGTGATTCACGCTGCTAAGGTGAGACTAAGAGGATTTTCGCCCCTAAAAACCTTTGTTGGAACCTCACTCAAACCGAATATAATATTTGTACATTGCCGAATTCTCACTCACAGAGTTCGCAGATTTGCACTGACAATCAAGGACGCCAATGCTGGAATTTCGTTGAAATGAAATCTGCCCCGCTGCCATGTTAAAGCGAACTTTGACAGCTTTACTGGCTATGCTCGCAGAGATACCTGTTCTTAGTGATAGTCCAAACTTGTTTGTTGGGACAGAACATTAATGAGAACTAACAGACCATACGCCATGAAATGTGCAGGGGATGTGATAAGAAGTAACTGTAAGGTAGACGTGAAGAAAGAAAAGTAGACAAAGAGAAAGCTTGCCACCAGCAGGGACTAAACCCGCAACCTTCGAATAACGCATCCCATGCACTGTCATTGAGCTACGGTGGATCCCATATCCCCGTCCACTTTTTAGCGTGTTTATATGTGCATATAAATGAGGGATCGTCTGCTAGCGCAGCCAGTAGCCATTACGGCGAGTGTGAAACACCCTTTAAAAGACGTTTCTTAGGGTACTTCGACGCAAAATTTTGGTCTGTCTGTCTGTCTGTCTGTCTGTCTGTCTGTCTGTCCATTTGTCTGTTTATCCGCTGGAACGCCCCTCGAAATGGCCCCAAAATATATCCAAAATGACCAACCCTATCCGCAGCGCCGACTAGTATTGCTGAAGGTTCAGCGTTGATATTTGTGCGGTTGTCAATTAAAAAGCAATTTTTGCGCATATCTGAGGCAACGTAACAATACGGCAGTATTCGACTGAAGCGGTTTTTTTACTAGAGAAAGCATACATTAGTAATTATAAGGACCATAGCGTTTATAACGGAGTGCTGACAATTATTATTATTTTATTTGAGTACATATAAAAGACGAATGCAGAGGAATTGGGGAAGGAACAGGCTGACAGCGCAACGCCTGCCTGCTCCTTTGGGAAGTGCAGGCATAGAAAAAATAGGGGAAGAACGAAGAGAAGTGAAAAGTTAAAACAAAAAAGGAAAAAGGAACACGTGAAAAAAATATTCACACGAAAACTGGCTATAAACGTCACACCAAGTCCGCTTCCTTTAAGAAATGTTCATACTGTTTTAATAAAGGCCGTCGAGAACTGAGACGAGCGCCTCTAAAAGCTGTTCTGCGGCTAGAGCTGCTGGTATCTGACGACCGGCAAGCAGTGATCTAATGACATTGACAAGCGTCTTAAGTACGTTGATCAGCTGGGCATCGCCTTCAAAAATTGTTTTGTTTGCAATCTTTTCTACAGTAGGTGGCACCTTATAAGAAGCTGGTTCCGGCGTTTTGCGAGCAGCGATCTTTTCAGAGGCTGCCTCGGACGTTTTCTGTGGAAAGTGCCGGTCACGATGTTAGCGAGCGGGAGAAGTTCCGCTTCTGCTCTTCCCTCTGACGTACTTTTATATTAGTATACTTCGAAAGTGTAGGTACATCAGTTTTGCCATCTAAAGCGGGTGGACGCAAAGTGCGATTGAGTGTCTGCTTTGGCTCTTTTTTTTTCAGAACCTCCAATTTTTTCTTCAGGGTGGGACATTCTTTGTCTGTTGCCAAGTGCTCGCCATTACAGTTAGGGCACTGAGATGTCGAGCTGTCACAAAATTTGATGTTGTGCTTTCCATCACATTTGGCACAAACCATAACACTTGTACAGAACCCTTGCAAATGTCCAAGCTTCAGACATTTACGACATTGTAAGGGTTTCGGTACGAAGATCCGAACTAAGTACCGCACTAAACCAGCCTTTATGTGACTTAGGAAGCTTTCCACACTCGAGAACAATTTTTACACACTTTGACGGGCCTAGTCTGCGGACGCTGTTAATTTTGCATGGAGGCATGTAAACGGTAAAGCTCTTGAAAACGTCATCTTGAAGTTCTAAGTCAACGTCAGATATAACACCAGCTGTTACATTCGTGCCCTGGGGTAAAAAAGCCCGCGTGTTGATACCACAGAGTTGCGATAGACCAAGATAGGGTTTGCACCGTCTTCTGATCTGTTGTGTTAACAGCTATTATATTCTTCCACGTATTCACACAAATCTCTTGAATAAGACCAAGGGCCAAGTTGAAGAAAAAGTCGTGTATCTTCTGCTTGGAGATTTCACTGAGGCTTACCGTAACGTCAACAGGCACCTAGGCTACAGTCGTGATCTCAATGTTGTTGTATATGACGGTGTCCTCGCTTAGGGACGATCTCGAAGACTTCCGTCTGCGACGACGATGCTTAGCAGGTATGAAATATTTATCCGATGTAGAATTTGATTCCGAACCGGGAGCTCCCGATGCCCTGAAGAGCTGGGGCGCTTTCTTGTGGCGGGAGGTCTGTCCCTGCTACAAGACATTTCCACTACCATGTCTTCCGTAGCAAGCTTCACCGGGAAGGTATCACTGCAAAGCAGAAGTCTCGAGCGCCAGTAGAGAAAGCGCTGGCTCTTGCTGATGCACAGATAAGCACAAAATACAAGAAACTTGAGCACTCACAGGAATACCAGCCGAAGTGGGAAAACTTCGTCGCCGTGTTCCGCTCACAATACGACGGGCAGATGCCACCACCGTGTCGTCTTAGCAAAGCGTTTGAAACACTTGCTTTTCCGTGCATAGCGTTGCTGGCAATGCAACGCTGTGCACAAAAACACACGTGTTTCCAATGCTTTGCTACACCTTATCACCCCCAGAGACAGGCGCATGGCTTCCTTCGTTTTCGAAGATAACTGTCATATAGCGCTCGTGCCTATCGTACCTCAAAGCGCTCGTTCGCTTTAGCTGCCCGGATCGAGACAGTCTAACGCAGCGCCTCCAGAATACAATTCACCGATTTCCCCACGCAGAACATCAAATGAACATTTTGTTCAATTTCGCCCGATGCAAGAAAATCTTATTTTAACGACATTTGCAGTGAAATATGCAGATACAGGGCCCTTTTTTTTGCCTTTTGGTGTCATAAGCCACGAGACGCCAACACGCACGCTATCTTTTCGTCCACTTTTCTTTGTTCAAACTTACTCTTACATTTACTCACATATAAATTGATAACAAACCCTATAATTTCCATGGCATGACTGTTTGTTAGCTCTCATGAACATTGTGCCAAACGAACGAAAGTAGACATTAAATTTACATTCCTGTTCTTCATATGTATGGACACGATGCTCGTAATAGAAGTGAAATCTTAGTGGACAAGATTCCGGAAGGACGTAACATGTGCCACCCAATAACGTGGCTGTGCTTGTACTCTGCTCCAAAGAAACATCATGTTGTACATTTTAATATGTGAATAATCTTGTCTCGTTCGCAATGCGCCACATTTGCCGCTAATAGACCTTCATTATTATTCAAAATATATTCCATGGGTTGATTTTAAAAGAGTGTGTTTGTTGCGTCATACAGAGGGATCTTTTCTGAAAATGTAAACGTCACTTTATTATCGCCAGCCGATTTCTTTGTAGCAATAAAGCAATGAGTTTCCATACTATGAAATAGAAATAATAACCCTTCACACAGAAGGTTTCAATGCGCTAGTGTTTAACCACCGAGCTTTTTACTGCCGCATTGACTGTAATCGCAAGCACTGAATAGTTTACAGTGCGTCTTTTCAGAAACAGCAGCCGCGTTTACACAACGCAGTAGGCTTCTTTGTGTGCCTGCGATGACGACTATACTTTTATGTCGGAGTTAATTACTCCCCTCTCCCCCTCCCCATGTGTAGGGTAGCAAACTGGACGCATAGTCTAGTTAACCTCCCTACCTTTCCTACATTCCTTCTCTCTCTCTCTTAACTACTTGAGAGCTGAACGAATAAAAAATTTGCAGTCTTAACGTGTTCTTTTCATTTTTTTGGGCGATTGCAGATTCCCATAAATCAAATGTGTGCACTCGTTTTATAAACTCGTGCGTTTACTTATGTAAAAAATACTACATTTTTATCGAAACCATCCCAGAAAATAATTCAGTGGTTTTGTTGTTCTTTTCGGGCACATTTAAAGGTATTGGGAAGAGCGAGAAAAATAATATAGACGAAAGCACACGGAAGCTATCCTGGAACTAGTAAACTATTTGCAATTCTTCACAGGCATGGATGAATCCGACTAAGAAATAACCCACAGGAACACACAAAGAGAGAGAGAGAGATAAATAAAAAAAACTGGTAAATCCCATGTATACAGTGGGAATCGATGATATGCGAAGCAAGAATGAGAATTGTCGATAAGTCACATTAAAATCAGCACAACGTTACGAGGTTGAAGTAAAAGATGCCGTACATGACTTTCGTGTCATAAGTATCATGTTTGGATGTGTCCTTTGTCTTCGTCATCTATTCACGTCACGTGATACCAAATTTAGTATATGTGAGCTAGCGAAACGGCCGCGAGCACGCAATTAGCGTGGTGTGTTGTCATGTTCTTACACGACACGAGTGTCAGGATTATCATATGTTTTGCACCAGTCATATATTTAGTCATATATTTCGCCATCCATTAACGTCTCGTAACACCAAATTTGGTATATGTGGAGCTAGCAAAACGGCCGCGAGCGCATCATAAAGGGCCCATTATACTCCTATGTAGCGCTGACGCGCGCGCACGCTGGGCACAGTGACGCTACGTTACCAAAATGCGAGCACTCTATAATCTGACGCCAGGCGCGACCGGCGCGACCAGCGTCTGTCAGCGCGGCCCGACGGCAACCAGCGTGAAATCAGCGCCATGGCGTTACCCAGATAACCCTGCGTCTCACTGTTATTGTGACAGAGGAACGCCGGACGCCCTGAAACGTGCATGCGTCAAAGCAATGCAGCGCGGCGCGCGCCTGTGAGTATATATGGCAGGACCGGTGCCCGGTATGGCAACGCCGGCGTGACGCGACAAAATAAACGCCGGCGCGCTTGCGCACCGTGTCACGTCGAAATGTATTGACACCTTGACTGTGGCATGTAGTCATGTTCCCAAACGACACGCATCTCTTTATTATCATGTTTGCACCAGTCACAAGCCTTTGTCATCCATTGACGTCCCATAATACCAAACCTGGCATATGCGATGCTAGCGAAACGAGCTCGAGCGCATCATGTGCGTGGCATGTAGTCACGGTTTACATGACACGCATGTCGAGATTATGATGTTTGGATGTGTCATTTACCTATGTCGTCCGTTCGCGTCGCGTAATACCGAGTTTCGTACATGTGAAGCTAGCGAAACGGCCGCCAGCGCATGATGAGCGTGGCATGTATTCATGTTGTTACATGACACGCATCTCATGATTATCATGTTTGCACCACTCACAAACCTTCGTCATTCATTGACGTCACAAAATACTTAATTTGGCATAAGTGATGCTAGCGAAACGACCTCAAGCGCATCAAGAGTGTGGCAAGTGGCCATGTTTTCAAATGACACGCATATCATGATATTCATGTAAGGGTCTGTCGCTTGTGTTGGCCATTCAATCATGTCCTACCATACCAGTTCTACAAAATGCCTTGTGAGCCAAACCACCGCAAGAGCTGCAGTACAATAAAATGTATATCATGACATGCATGCCATGATTTTCACGTCAAGACTAATCAGATACGTTCATATAGTCATGTTATGCCTTACCAAGTTTGGTATTGATACCATTATCGAAACGGCCTGGAAAGCTAAAAGAGGTAGGCGGATAGATAGATAGATAGATAGATAGATAGATAGATAGATAGATAGATAGATAGATACGCTCATAGTTGCCGACGTTCACTGAGAAAGGCTTCACACTCAAAGTGGCTATGCGCACACTGACAGGTCGCTAATATGGAAGGGAATGGCTGGGCTGGCTTTAATGTAACCTGCACCATTACTGACGTGCGCAGTTAATAAAGAAAGACATAGCTGAATATTCTGGGGAGGACTGTGGACGCTGTCACGGAGATTACTTGGCATGAGGGTGAACGCGCGAGGCTCGCAAGGGTGAACGCGCGAGGCTCGCAATGGCGTGAGACACGGCTCCGTGTCGGCTCCGTGAAATGACCACTTTTTCACGCGGAAAGGACACCAGCCAGCTGATAAAGTGCTGTGTGTATTTGCGGACGTGCTCAGGATCCTGTAGCTACCATTCTGAAAACTGTAAGTAGATTTTCAAGGATTTCATTGCGCCTTCGGTGTTCGGCTACGTTATGCGACTCGCCAACTCCAACGTTAGGCCTAGCGCTGAGGTGGTCGGATCGGCGTTCAAGGCTCCAGGCGTCGGCTCGTAGAGCGTCTGCGGAGGCACTATGACGATGGAAGTGACTGTTAATGGTAGAGATGCCGATCAAGAAGGACTGGGTGACGAAAGTGTCGAAACGTGTGGCGGAGCTGCAGGAGAGTCAACAACGGGAACGCGATGGCACCGCCAGGGCGGCAACTACCAGCAGTGGATGCGGAAAAGAAGGCAGGACGATGCCGCCGGCTTCAATGGCGACAAGCATGGTGTAAGCGGGAGACCCTTATATAAAGCGGCGGGAAAAAAGCTCGCGGAGTGGTCAGTAGCGTCGCATCTACCGCGTCTTCCGAACGCGGATCACAAAGATATTATCAGGCCCAAAGAAGGACTGACGCTCACCAGACGCTCGGCACCTGTGATTGGTGGAGCATTAAGGATGGCAGCAGGCATTCCATGGCAGAAAGGTCAGGCGGAGGACAGGATAGTTGTCAACGACAAGCAAAGAACATTGATATACAGCACGCCCAAGGAAGGATGATGCCAAGGAAATGTTGGACCTGAAAGTCATAAAGCTCGACGGCAAGGAGTACAAGGTGAAGACATACATGGCTGAGCCTGAAAGCTGTGGCAAAGGAGTGGTACGTGGACTTGATATCAGACTCTCTGAGAGAGAATTGGAACTGGCTTTCTCATACGAAGAGAATCGTTCTATTCTCGGTGTGCGAAGGATGGGCAACTACACTTCGGTAATCATCACCTTCGTTTACGACTACGTGCCGAGATGGATGATCTGCTTTGGGACGCCGATCAAATGCTTTCTCTACAAGAAGGGATATGAAGTGTGTTACAAGTGTGGTGAGCTGGGACATCGATCCGACGTATGTGACAGCCCGCACGAAAAATGCAGAGGTTGTGGGGTGGCCTCCCCACCCAAGGACCATGGATGTACGCAGAGGTGCCGTCTGTGTGGCAAGGAGCACGTGACCGGAGAAAAAGGCGCAAAGAACTTTTTCGGACACCTTATATAGTGAAGAAGCGACAGTGGGAAATGAAGCTTGAAGAAGCGCGGGAGCAAGAAGAACGACGCAAGGCCGAAGAGGGCACGCAGCGGTACAGCAGGACAGACGGGGTTCAAGGTCGTTCGAGGCGCAAATCTAAGCATCGTAGTAGATAGAGAGGGCGCTCGGAATCCTTCCCCCGATTGCCACCGCTGGAGAAGCCGGAAGTTTCTCACAAGGCATCCCATGATGGTGGTGATTGTGCTCAGGAGAAGTCGAAATCCACAGGACCACAGGTGGGTTGGGTAACTGAGGTCGCTCAGGATGCTAGTACAAAGATGAATAATGCTCTTAAAGAGCAAAACAGAATATTACAGTAGAAAAATGCGGAATTACGCAAACAGCTTGATGAGATTAAGGCTCATCTAACCAGTGAACCAGGGAAGGCGCTGGAAACACCCCAGGTAGCAAACCAACCACCTTTAAAGAAGAAGAGGGCTAAAGAAACCGAAATTGAAGAAAATCACGGAGTGAGAATTGAAGCGCTTGAGGTGAAAACAAAGTCATTACAAGGTATGCTCCAAGCTGTACTAGAACAGATGAAACAATTAGGCAACGCTATCGAGCAAATTAAGGTCGAATTTGCTAGCAGGGACCGACAGATAGAATGGCTATGCCAAGCGCTCAAGCTAAACCATGATGGCTCTGCACCCTTACAGTAATACGATTTGGCAGTGGAACTGTAGGGGTTTCTCGCGCAAACGTGCGGTTTTACAATCTTTTCTTACCAACGCCGATTGACCGGAGGTTATTGCGATCCAGAAGTGTGGAAAAAATGCAAAATTAGCAGGTTACAAATTTTTTGCTGGGTCGGGTAATGACACCCAAGTTACGACCTTCGCAAAGAGAAACATTACGACATTGCAGCACGAGACAGGGAACTCGCAGATCGATCATGTTTTAGTCGAACTCCTGCCTCGCAAGCGCAAAGACGAGAGTCTTTTTACGCTGAATGTGTATAGTTCCCCCAGGCAGCGCAAAATCAACTTTGGTGGTCTTTTTACGAAAACAAAGGTTATTTCAGCAAACGGTCTACTATTGATTTTGGGCGACTTTAATGCGCATCATACGGATTGGGGTTATAAATTCACCCAGGTTCTGGGCAGAAGTTTGTGGAACGAAATTCAACAACATGAGCTCATACTTATAACCAGACCCAATGCAGCCAACGAGGAAAGGAAATAGCGTACGTCAAGACACGAAGCCAGATCTTACCCTTGTCAGCAGTGCCACCGCTGCCACGTTGTGCAATACCGGCGAAGACCTAGGTAGTGATCATAGAATTTTAGAGATCATCGTTGCCAATGGCCCGCTGGTGATCAATAAGAGAAAAGTTAAAACTACAGATTGGGTGACATTTAGAAATATCAGGTCAGAACAAGACCCCTTAAATGATATTAAGGATTGAAGTAAAGGGGTGATCCAGTCGGTTCAGCACGCTACCGAAGAGATTGACGCTGGCGATGAGGAAGTTGTTGATAGACATCTTTTAAGCATGTGGAAGAAAAAGAAAAACATAGAGCGAAAAATCAGTCGGAAAAGAGGAGACAGGAATATCCGAAAGGAAGTTGCTGCACTGAATAGAGAGATCGAAGATTATGCATTGGAACTTACCAAGCAAAAGTGGGGTAGTCTCTGTGATCAGATGAATAGAGAGATAGCAGTGCTAAAACATGGCAGCTACTACGGCATCTATTAGACCCAGAGAAAACCAAGTCGGAGGCCCGACAGCAACTTCAAAAGCTTGTGTATAAATATAAAGGTCAGACGACGGAATTATTAATGGAGGTTAGGGATCGATACCTCTGCTGCGCAGAATCTGAAAAGCTCCCTGACTACGCTGGTTCAGAAAACCCGGACCTAGACAGCCCCATCACGGTTGGAGAAGTCAGGGCTGAAATTAACCGACTTAAAACAAAAACGGCTGCCGGTCCGGACAAAATCAACAACAGAATGCTCAGGAATCTTGACGACGGCTCCATTCGTCAACTTGCAGCTTATATGCAAGAATGCTGGGACAAGGGAGAAATACCGCAAGTTTGGAAAATGGCCAATGTAGTCTTCATTCCTAAGCCAGGGAAAAAGCTCAGTCTTGAACATCTCAGATCCATTTCCATCACATCTTGCGTAGGAAAATTAATGGAGCACGTCATACAAACAAGACTCACTAGGTTCATGGAAGATGAAAACCTTTACTCTGATACTATGATAGGCTTCAGATCCCACCTATCGACGTGCGATATTATGCTACAGATAAAGCAGGAGATAATAGACAAAAAGACTGTTGACACCAAAGTAATTGTGGGTCTGGACTTCTCCAAGGCGTTTGACAATGTCAAACATTAAGCCTTACTTAAGAACCTTAGTGTGCTAAACGTAGGCGTCAAGACATACAACTACGTGAGGGGCTTTCTCTCAAATCGTACAGCCACTATCAGCATGGGAGGGCAGTTGCTCGAAAACATTAAATTTGGGAGTAAAGGGACGCCACAAGGGTCTGTACTCTCTCCGACTCTCTTTAATATAGCGATGATTGGACTTCCTGAGAAGTTGGAACGAATCGAAAATTTGCATCACACGATATACGCAGACGATGTGACGCTGTGGATAAACAGGGGTAGTGACGGAAATATTGAAAGCGCACTCCAGGCGGCTATAGATAGCATCGAGCAATATCTCAAACCACTAGGGTTAAAATGCTCGGCAGAAAAATCAGAGGCTCTTTTTCTACCACCGCAAAAAAGAAAAACAAACAATCCCCTCGGAAGGGGTTGTGACATCGCTTTGCGAGTGAATGGTATTGCTATTTCAACCGTAGACAGTATTAGAATTCTAGGGATGCGCATACAATCAAATGGAAAAAACACTGAAACTATCCGGAGACCCGAAGCTATTGCGAACCAGACGTGCCGCCTGCTTAAGCGCATTTCTAACAAGAATGTGGGGATGAAGGAAGCCAATCTTTTAAGATTAGTTCAAGCTTTCGTGATAAGCCGTGTACTATACGTTGCCCCTTAAATTAAGTAGAGCAGAAAAAGATAAAATTGAAGCCCTTATAAGGAAAGGCATCAAGACTGCGCTAGGGCTTCCCCCGAACACCTTTACGGTTAAACTTCTTGGGCTGGGTGTCTCCAACACTTTAGATGAACTAATAGAAGCCGCCATGATGTCACAGCACCAAAGACTTCTGAGAAGTAGAACCGGGAGGAAAATCATGGAGCGCTTGGGGTTCGAGCCCACGGAGTGTTCAAGGCAGACCGCTAGCATACCTAAATCAACTAGGTTAAGACTGAAAATTATACCGCAGCCGAAAAACATGCATCCGGTGTTTCATGAAGGCAGACGCAAAGCTAGAGCTGTAGCCCTGCAGGCGAAACTTGAAGGTCGATCTGGCGTGCTTTACACGGACGCTGCAGAATACGAAAGAAAGACAGCACACACAGCGGCAGTGGTTCGCGAGAGCGAGGACCTGGTCTTGTGCTGCACTTCTAAGAACACAACCACCACAGAGGCAGAAGAGCTTGCGATTGCTTTGGCAATAGCCCAAAAAGGCACACGAGTGATTGTTAGCGACTCTAAGTCAGCCATTAAAAACTACGACATGGGCAGGATCTCTGCTACAGCCGCCAAAATTCTAAGACAAGGACCAGTACCCGCAGAGTTAATCTCACTAGTATGGTCCCCGGCCCTCAAGGTCTGAAGGGGAATGAGAAGGCGCACGCGATCGCCCGAGGGCTCACTTTCCGGTCGATCTACGCTGACCCGCCGCCTTTGCGCGAGCAACCCCTCTCCACAAGAGACGAACTACGAACGTTTCAGGAAATCACCGCACACTATAAACTCCACCGTAAGATTTATCCAGAGGCAGCTAAACAGCTGAGCAAAAAGGAGAAAATTATGTGGGGAAATCGCAAACCGGGGTGTTTCCAAACCATCACCTGTACAGTAAATGGCACCCGGAAGTGTTCAACTCCAGATGTGCGCACTGCAACAGCACTGCGGGTTTAGTGCACATGGTATGGACCTGCCCATCCTACAATGATCCAAGTAGAAACGTAGAATCCTGGGAGGCCTTATTACACAGCCGTGACGCCGAAGAACAGCGTCAAGTCATCGGTCTCGCCCTGACCGCCGCCGAGTCCCAAGGGATTCCGGCCGATGGCTAGGGGGATGATTGGGGGCAGAGGCCGAAGCCTCCTCCCCCGTCATTCTAGATGGGTGCAATAAACGTTATTTCTCTCTCTCTTTCTCTTGGCATGCAAAGGCTCTACAATGTGAGCAGCGGGGCGTTCCCTCCTGATGCACTTATTAGCGTGCGCACTCGCTGTCCGCACCACACGATCTGGGACACCTGCCACACGGAAACGAAGAGCGAAGAAGCATCGCCGATTCACTATTTGCCATAGCGAATCGGTCACTTGCGGGTACCAAGTGATTCGCCACGAGCTGTGAGGCTCTGCGGTAGAGCCCATGTACACGTCCTAACCCGCATCGGATATATTTCTTTAGGTCACGGTTCATGTCAATACCAGTTCCTAAGCCTGCTTATTTCTTCGATGGAGACTCGAAATGTCTGAGTTCCACGGTTTCACCTTACCATCCAATGATGATAAATAAAATGAGACTAGGTCAGGCGTTTTCTCTATTCCAGTGATTCGGCCGTTTAGATTTGAGGAAAAACTTTCCGTAGTTTTTCGCTACGACGAGACGAGTGGAGGAAAATTAAGCGCACTGGTATGGTAATGACTGTTGTGTACATAGCATGCCATTGTTATGATGTCTCGCCTTTCTTTTCCCATTAATTTACCGCAGTACGTGTGCCGGGCCCAAGCTCCTTTCCTGAGACATGTGGAGGCCCTTCGTAAGCGATTCCCGTCCTACAGTTATTGCTCCTGAGGGAGTAATCTATTTTGTCTTTCCGGAAGAATTTTGTTCAGCCGTTCCTAAGAGACATTTTCAGCAATTTTTAAACACAGCTTTTGTGCGACTCTTTTTTCCTCAGCATAAGGGAGTAATTAGGCAGAGTGTTTTCGTTGCTTCGGTTTCCTTAATGATGTGGTTAGCCATGCATTTGAATGTAGACTGTAGAAGCACTCGGCACGTTAGAGGTGGTGCTCCACTTCCTTTTATTGCAAACAGTTTCTCGTTTTCAAGGCAATGTTCACTTTCCTTGCACGTGCAGTTTAATGGGTTCCTTTATTAGCTCGAACTGAATTGCGTTTAAATAGTCTTTATTATAAAGCACTGCTTCTTACATATTTTATAAAGTCTACATTTGCAGCACAACAGCTTCTAATAATAACTTGACGCTAAGCCAGGAGTGGTAAATGAAAAAGTGACTTTAGCATGCGATGTCCAGATGCTTTACGAAAGGCGTAATTTATTTGCAATTTCACTCATTTTCTCATAGTCACGGGCCTCCGTAAGAAGTCTCATGTGCAGTAAGTATAGAAGAAACACGTATAGTACAGCATCAGTTATTTCAATTGGCTCGGTAAATGAGCGGCGAGAGGGGGTGGGGCGCGTAACCTTTATTTCTAGGTCAATTAAGTTGGTAGGTGCTGTGGTGCTTTTTGACAGTGTAGCTGTTTAGGCTAGGCGCAATATATGTGTCAGAAACAGGAAAAGACCGTCGTCACGAACCGGCACGTGCTCTTTTCGTTGTCTTCTTCGTCATCGTCTTTCCATCAACGTTTGCATTGCCCCGAGACGGCACGCGTGGATTTACGTTGTTAGATGCAATAACGCTGACGGGCGACAAAACGAGAACACAGAGAGACAGAGATGAAAGGAGAGGGAAAAAGAAGAGAACACAAGCAACAATAGAAAATAAATTTTGGGGGGAAATTACTCGTGAAACGAGATTCAAACGCGTCTATCGACGATCCAAGGGCAAATGATTTCTATTTTGCTCTCTCCTTCCCTCCCTATTTTGAGCAGCCAAGCTGTTAAAGATAAGTAGAGAGGGAGATAATGAGAGAGAGGAAGTAAATGGGGAGATGGCGAGAAACTACGTGTTTCAAAAGCAATGCGAAGCTTTAGTTGTAATTTTTGTGTGGCTCATCATAAAAAGTATATGGGCAATCACCTATCAGAAATATATCGCTGTCATAAAGAGGTATGTGCCGAAGCTGCCCCTACACGCTCCTGGTCCACTATAAAGAAAGAATGCAGCTAATAGCCCCACATATGGCTCTTTGTGGACTAAATGAGTCAACCGAATATTACTTCATTTCCTGTAATAGATACTCTGTCTCACGCAAAAACAGTTTTCGTTTGCCACCTCATCATTTATAGACATAAGTGCGGAAGATGTGCATTTTTTTGCAGCTTTGTCTAATGGTCACAGGGACTGGAGGATCGCTGACGCATTGCAGGCGTTCATCAAAAAATTCAAAGAGGTTTAAGTGTTGAAATCATTCTTCAGTAGGTTTTATTGCTTTTCCAAATTCATTTTTATTTGAATGCGTTGCTACTACATTTATTTGAATGCGTTTACTACATTTTATTTACTTTATCACATTTTTTTTAGTTATCAAATTCATTCTGTTACATCTCTACTTTTCTTTCTCGAAAATAGATAAATCGTAACCTGTTATAAAGAAGTCTTTCTTGAAAACTATCCGGTTCTTGGCCAAACCCCCAGCGTGTGTGTGCTCCTCATCTTCAAGTAATTTGACTTGAATTGACAGTGGTGATTCAGAGATCCCGAGTAGTTGCGACGAGAAAATACTAGGAAATACGGCAAGTGCGTGAACACTCCGAAACGATGTTAAGCCTACGGCAACGATGACTGACTCGCAGATCACTGAAACGTGCGAACGCTTGTTTTCATTGCGAGGTTTTCCATCTGCAGTTTGGACATCCGTGCCGTGTCTGCGACTGCCTGTAGCTTAACTCGAACCTCTCTGCGCGGTGGATAAAAGTGAAAGCAACCTAGCATTACAAGGGTAAATCCTAGCAACTGCCTAGAACAAATAGAAACTCCCTGCAACATCTGGCTAAAACAAACCCGGAGATCGCGGGATCAAATTTATACAGCGGCAGTTACTGAGTGGAGGTAAAAACGTTTGTGGTCCGTGTACTTAGATTTAGGTGCGCGGTACTGAACTTCAAGAGGTCGAAGTTTTCAGAGTCCGCCACTAAGCTTTCCCTCACAATGATGTTGTGGGGGGCAGGCCTCTGCAGCAAGCATAAACATGAATACTAATTATTAGTTACATACTGTTATCGTGTCTAATACGACGTTTTTCAGACCAATCTACAATATTTTCGATACAACTTTGCGCTATTTCATTCCAGCACAAATCATTGATTGATCATGCCTGATGAACAATTAAGTAGAAAAATAAATGTACTGTGGCCTACTGCCATGAACAACATGCATTTGATCGTCTCACCATAGATTGCGTTGGCATATTTTTAAATTCTGGCAAAAGAAAGCTTAGTCACCCTCTAATGCAAAGAAGAAAGATATTACTCATTAATGTATTATGTCGTAGCGTGTAGATTACTACAAGTAGTACTTCAATGAGTACACACCCAATTTGTGTGGTTGTGAAACCGCATCGAGTGTTTCTGGTCGAAACCATAACATCTGCATTAACCTTTAATGCACTGACGAAAAAAAGAAACCATCAACAACCATCTGAAAAAAGTAAAACAACGTATGCTAAATGTGTCCCTACTCCAAAGGACAGTCGCTGTTTCTTTTTCACTGAAGAACAGAGAGAAAAAGATGCTGTAGCAGATCACTCGTAGTGGCTTCGCAATCTTTTCGCATTTCGGATCTTTTCGAGCTATGAAAGTCAGAAAAAAAGATCCCAAAACTTCTCGGTTACTTTAGCTGGATGTCTCACGGAAGCTCACATCGGGGCAAATCGTGACTTGCATTCACATCGAACTGATCTTTGAAAAGAGCCGAAAGAAGCTCACTCACTGCTTTAATACGCGCAGTTTTCGTGATGTTGGATATTATTGCCTTTTTTTGGTTTATGCAATGCCACTAAAACTGATTGAACAAGGAGAAGTATAACTACGTTGCCTCTGCTTTAAGGTTACTGTTGTCTTAGGGCATGTTAACAAGATTTTTTCATTATGTAGAAGAGATGAGATAGGAGATTAGAAAAGGCAGTAAAGTTGACTATAGAATACTATGTCTAGTTTGCTACCCAACACATGGAGATGGGAACGGGAGAAAGAAAGAGCAAATGGCAAAAGAAAAACAATGAATTGAAGCAGGTTGCACCCGGCTTACCACCCTACACCGGGCAAGGGAGAAGGAAAATAATAGGAACAGGGCTAGAGAAATCTAAGACGACTAATGCGTAGGCACACATACTAGTGTTCGCTGCGTATACCCTGGTTTCAAACACCGATGTTTTTAAAAGTGTGGTTCATCTTTAGTTGTCATAACTGAAGTAAACTGTAACTGAGCCCATTAATGAAGGTATGCAAGGAACTAAAAGAGAAAGATAGAATGCGATAAAGTCTCACTGCCCTCATTTAATAATACACACGCGCAGTGCAAAGTATCATGGATGGTGAATAAATCTTGTTGCCTTCAAGAACTGCAGAAGGGCTCATTTGTCGTTGATGAGCTCCGAATAAGGATACCAATATCTTTTCTCCAGTAAAAGACCAATCGCTATGTCTTCTCTAGGTACATTAAAGAGAACGACAATGTTGTTAGCAGTGGCGGAACAAGATTCAGTCTATAGTCTATCCACTTTTGCAGTTAGCGCACTTGGATTAATGTACCATTCGCATACATCAGCTGTATAACATTGGAAATGCGTCAGCTAGCCACAGCCAATTGCAGCGTCACATCGAGAAATATTAGTGGGTGGTTGGAGATATAGAAATACGTTGGGGCTGTGTGACTCATCATTATTCCTCCGCCATCGCTAGTATATTATGCCGAGTATGGATTTCCTAGCGTATGCTGTGATGAAGGATTTTATGTGTACAATAACTACGCCTCAGTATGATCTTGTGAACCTAAATGAGACCTTACGCTACCTAATTTTGTAAGATTTTGCAGCAAGCCTTGACGCCTGGTATGTCATTACAGAAGGCCGGATGCTCATCATGAAGACCGCTTGAAGACAAAAAAAGTTTTTCTAACCCACAGCATCTGATGCAATTGTGTTGTTTATGAGCCAGCTTAAAAGCTTACAGTGGTTTTTTTTTTTAGATATAGACAGTGCAGTTTACTTCCACCAACATGTACGTTATTTCGGTTGTATTCATAATCCAGTTCGGCCAACAAACTGTCTGTTATGAACACTGTTTTATGCTGGCTCAGTGTGCGAGGCCATTTACAATTTATTTCTCCATTCTAGCTTCTCGTCAAACGGGCACAGCAGATGCGAAATGAGCTGTCGCTCGTTTGCTGTTTTCTGTCAATAATATCACGTGCGAAAGCATGCCACTGCATTCGTGATGCCTGGTTACCTCAGTTGCAATGTCGAAAAAGCATAAACAGCAGTCAAATATTCGTCCTCATTTCGGCAACAACTTCCGTCGTTGTATCAGCATGTTTCCGGTCGGCGCTAATTGTTTCGCGATTTCGACGAAACAGTGAACGTGTGAGCGAGGCGACACTGGTTTACCGCCACGTTCACCACTTACGAGGCCAAAAGGCGGGCCAGCCTCATTAAGAGCACGGCTTGTTAGTACGCCCTAAAGAAGGCTCACCGTTCCCCTCTTTCATTTTCTAGCGTTTTTTTTTTGTCAGAGTCCCTTCTTTGTCACATGAGTGACAAATTGTCATTTTCGTCACGTAATATTACGGACTTTTCGAATAGGGGCCCCAATAGTTTTCGGCCCCAAAGTAGCAGAGTTTAGGCCACAGCGCATGCGCGAAACTCAAACAGGGTTTCGTTCTTGCATTGCGGACACTATTTCTCGAATTTATCGGGAGCTCCAACACCTGCCCCGAAAGCTTTGCGGCAGAAATACCTGATGCCCCACCAACTGAAGTGACAGCTCTCGGCCTGGACTAGAATGACTTAGAATAGGGGAAGTGTTCGAAGAGCCGCAGACGTTATTCGAAAACTCTTAGCTCTTGCTTGACTCGAAGCGAGCCCACGCTTGATACTGAAAATAACTACGTGTATAAATTTGTATTCTGTAGAAAGCTTCTATTTAGTAAAGCGCTCGCCGTCCAAGCAGCCCAATATTCTCCTAACGTTGCCTATATGTCCTATACATATGCTGCATAGTTTTACAGGAGTTTATGTATTTTACGAAACAAAAGAGGATGTGCGTATCGTAGGATGAAATAATCATGTGCGGTGAAAGTCGATGTATCTTTGCGTATTTGAGTTGGTGTGATAGCCGTATACAATCAGAATTATTTTACCGAGAAGAGCACGTCTGTGGCCGAGGGGTTCGAGGATAACGAATAAGTGGTAAAGTTGGTTTCGGTTCCTAAGTGGGTTGGGTGAATGCTAGATAACGAATAAACAAACAAGGACTTGCCATAGCTGCACACGCTAAAGGTCTAGCATAAAAATGTGGATGCAAAGCTGTTATTGTGGTCACATTTATGCGAGGGTTAAATGAAGAATGCAACCACGTTTGCAGGTTTTCGAGTGGTCAAAAATATACAAGACTTACTCCTATATCCGGGCCCCTTGTTTTACGCGTAGGGCTCCTGGCAATTTATTTGTGTCATTGCCACATCACTGTGGATTTAACGTTTGGCAAGTGTACTAAAGAAAGCAGTAAAGTGAGGTATGTGTGCGATTTGTACACAGTGTTCTAAGTTCCATGCTGTTTGCATTTCACCAAACTGCACATTGTAAATATATATATATTTTTAATATCTTGATAGCTTGATCGAAAGAGCCCCAAGGCATGTCAACGCTAAATGTATTTTTTTAATTTAAGAGGCACACGTTGAAGCATTTTTTATTGGCACCAGTATGTCCTACGGCATAAGTTTATTCTCGAATTTAGGAATTTAGCTGGAGTGAAATAAAAGAAAAAAAGGTCAGTTTGTCGTATAAAGGCCAGGAGTTGGGCGATGCCAAAGACGGTATGCGGGTGAAAGTAAATGAACATTTCTTACATTTCCTAAGCTTGTTGGAACAATGAAAGAAAAAAAAAGAAAGCTTCACTATTCCTTGTGAAATAACAAAGCGCGACGTGAGGGGTACGTGCCGGTGTGAAAAGGAAGAAAGGTAATATTAAACAAGCTAAAAGTATGTTTCCCATTCAATTCAACTCATGCCTCGCAGCTTTCGCAAATCCATGCGGCGTAAGAACGCCACCTGTGAGCTCTAAAAGCGCACCGTGCAAAATTGGAATCCTCCTCACGAAGGCGTTCTGTAAGGGATTAGAATAACCTTAAAAGAGCCGCACAGGCCTAGCATCATTACACTAAACCACCCGCACATTGTAAACGTATTGCTTTGGCGCGTGTCCGAAGTATCTTAGACAAAAGCCAGCAAAGAGGATAGATAGGCTGTGTGGGATGGGCGATGTGTTGCGTCTGTATTCTGTGTCCGTGTTGAATCTTCCTTTGAAGGATGCGCATTTTTTAGCGAAGAGCAAGCAGATTGAGCCGGCCTGCCTATCCATCTATCCATCCATCAGTCCGTCTATATATCCATCCACCCATCTATCAGTCCGTCAATAAATAAATAAATAAATAAATAAATAATTAATTAATTAAATCAGTTTATCTACCGCCACCTGCAACTGCATGCTCTCGTGAGCACTTCCTTAACTTGGGGTAGACCAAACTGAGTATCGGAGCGTAAGAAGCTCGTCTGTCTGGCAGATTTTAACATGATTAACGTGGAAATAGCGTCGCGCATGACATCAAACTGTTTCACCAGACACGTGTGGCACATAGCTTTATACCTCGGGCCACGGAATGCAAGCGACATAGGTGATTGACGCCTAATATCTATTCGGTAACGACGAGAACAAACATTGGTAATTTAAATACAAGAGCGTTAGCAGAAACTGACAATGCCAGCTTTGACCTGACGAATGCAAGGAATAAATATCAGGGTCCCCGCAGGAATCGAACCCAATAGTTCTGCGTGGCAGTGAGTTGTTATACCACAGAGCTATAGCAAGTCTCCAAACAGCGTCAGGAAAAAGACATATATACGCTGGGGATATGTTGGTGAAGTGTCAGCCCTAGTTGCAGTTTATAATTTTATAAACCTTACATAGATACTTCTATGATGCACGCGTCACGTAAGATTAACGTCAATTGTATACTTAAGCACAATCCAGTGAAGTTGGTTCACGTATCACTATCTATGTTTACTATATTCTCGCTACGCAAGCGCTGTAAATCAGTGTACCGCTTCTGTTGTTGGTAGTGCCCACATTGCTTTTGGCATGGTCACACAAATGTGAAGCTCTGGTTATGTAAAACATATCTGTCAATAATAAGATATGTTGTTTAGCAGTTTAAATAATATTCTTGTCTGGTGCATGTGCTGGGGAACGATACACATAGAAAAAAAAGCGTACTAATGCGATTGACACATAAAAAATTGCCCTTGCTTCGTGTGACCCGTGTGTAAACTAGGTTTATTCTCACTGTGTTATGTAACTGAATGCAGGTATCTAAGAGTCACCTTCAACAACACGTTACTATGTAATGACCCCATTAGTAAGGCTTGCTTGTCAGCCTTAAAAAATTATGCCTTTTAAAGCACCAACTTATGGAAGCCCCTTCCTATGTAAAATATCTATGCCGTAATACCTTAGTTTTAAGCGAACTGTAATGGGCATGCGTTGTTCAGGATTCAGATGCTAAAACCGATATCAAACCACTATCAATAACCTTCAGAGAGCGAAGCAGAAAGCAGTTGATAATTACCAAATTTTTAAAATCCGACTCCCCCACCGAACTTCCGAAAGCTAACCATATTGAACCTTCGTAGTTAAAACACAGAATCACAAGCTAGAATTGCTTAAACTGCTTTACACGAGAAATGAACCCCCTTGAAGTATTCTCTATATACATCGCCGCATCAACCCTAACGACACTCCAACGTAGACAAGATGCAATAGCACCTAACTTCACGAGAACGAACATTTAGGAATTCTTTGTTTCTTAGTACTACAATTGAATGCCATGGCATACTCCAACCAATATCATAATTTTCGTTGCTTCTGCTTTGTTTTTCAGTGCGCTCCGAAACATTTCCCCTCTTTTTTGCTATGATGTCTTTGTTTTCTCTTTTTAATATATACTTTATAGACGTGTCGGTGGTCTGTAGTATTTCATGACTTCAATGCAAGGAGTACGTATCCACGGTAATAAATAAATAAATACGTAAAAGAATAAACAAAAATAAATAAATAAATAAATAAATAAATAAATTATGCAGGTATTTCTGTTCTGTTCAACGAATGTATCACGGTACAACGTTTCCACATATTTTTGGCGTCATTTGTTAAGTCTCAGATAATAAGATTACTCCACAGTTATATTGTATCTGCATTCTTCACATAACATTGATTCCTATGGTACATGGGACCTGTTCAAACTTGTATTTATTTCTTTATTCGCTTATTTATTTTTTGTATATGAAACATCATCCACGAGATTTATTACGCAAAAAGGAATGCCTATGCAAGAAAATACTATTAAGCAGCTTTTCTTTCTGATCTGTGATGCACAATATCTTATTACTTTGGAAAGTGTTGGAAAGTGATTCTATTTATTTTTAACCGCTGGTGTAGTGCAATATACCCAATAACTGGGGTTAAAAAGCTGCTTTATAATGTAGTTATATCTGCCGAAGTAAAAGGGTAAAGTGATCGCGGTGGCATCCAGATGCTGTTTCAAGCACAAACCCAAAAGTCCCAGGACACCCAAGTATAGCGAGCGACTATGAAAGATACGGCAAATAAACCGAAGACGAGAGCGGCGCCAGGCCATCACGCTTCGCCAGCGTGACAGCCGAGCAAAGCAAACTGGAAAAGCGGTTGGTATAGCGGTGGGGGCCGTCACTCCCAGATCGATTGGCAGGAGTGTGGTTCAGGCACTTCTCCCGAATAGTCGACTGCGGCAGTCGTGTATTCGGTGAATGCCTCCGGGCTATTAACGCGTGGGCGACGCGTCGGCAGCACGCCGCGAGCGTTGAGTTTCTCACTCCCGAACCAAACCTCCACAACTTCCTTTTTCTACTTCAACAGAAAAGTACTGTAAACCCTCACTCTGCCTTGTCGGGAAGTGGAGACGAAGATTATAAGTTATTGCGAACACGTGTCGTTCAACATTACCATGGCTGACAGTTTACACACGCTCGTTACGCTTAGATTAACCAACTTGGTGGAATGATTTGTTGGAACTCGTAATAAAACGTACAGAGAGTTAAAGAAAAAACAGAGACAAAGCATTTATTTTAAAAATGTTTTTCATCGCGGCTGGGGCCCTTCTTGCAAGGCTCCGATGGCTAGAGCGGCTTGGTGGGCCTGACATAGGGTCGTCAGTTGGCTTCGCGGGGTCTTTTCAGTGAGTCGCGCGTGCCGCGACCATGCTTGAATTTGGTGTGTATGCCCTACGTCTACTGTAGAAGTGACTTTGTACAGTGGCAGAGACCTATGGAAATTATAGATAAACAAGCATTGTACTTTTTTAAGGTGTTCAATTTTTGTGATACTGAATGAAAGACGTCTATGGAGCTAACGCTTTAAATGGGTGAATTGAGTTTCTCAAATAACTGACATTCGAGAACAGACGAGAACTTATGTCAAAGGTTGAACGAAGACAAGTCTCTGTGTGTGAGCGATGTCTCAAGCGGCATTGGCTGTTCACTAAATTGGCTCTATTTTAGGGGCGAAGCTCCTCAAGCCATGGGTTGTATGTTCCCGTTATGTGTAGTGGTAATAGTAGTAGTAGTAGTAGTAGTAGTAGTAGTAGTAGTAGTAGTAGTAGTAGTAGTAGTAGTAGTAGTAGTAGTAGTAGTAGTAGTAGTAGTAGTAGTACTAGTAGTAGTAGTAATAGCAGGTTGCCATTTCTCCTTTAGTCCTTGAAATATCTACCGAATGGTGGTACTAGTATATGATGAATACAAAGATGCGACATGGCGTTACTCGGAGTGTTCACTAGATGGACGAACGCACGAACGGACAGACAGACAGACAAATGGACAGAGGGACGAACGGACAGACGGAAGCATGGACGAAATGAAGGACGTTTCGCCCCACTTATCATTCACTCCATGGATATGCTGCCATATTTAACTTGCGCTTTCTCCGAAAAGATGTCTTTTACACGTTCTTACAGTATCCACTGAAGCAACACAGGACACATGATACTTGGGAGTGAATTTCCTAAGTACATAAGAGAGAATTGAACCTCTGCTCTCCGTAGCTATCCAGTAGGATGCCACAACTCGCACGGGGCAGCAGTTTATACCTACTTTTGTGGTACACTTTGGCGACCACCAGTCCTTGTACCACGACATTCATGGATCACCATTATCACCTGTCCGCGTGGTCTAGATGAAAGTACACAAAAGTAAGCAATCGCTCAACATAACATTCTTTGATCTATTCAGTGCGACTTCGGCAAACAAACATCGCTTGGTCAAACTTCGTAACTATAAGCCTAACTATCTTTCAACGATTGAAGACGCAACCTCAGTTTCAGCAGGGGTGACCCCATTTTGATAGGCAAAAAATTATGAAACACTTGCGTGTTTCGTCACCAATACCCCGCGGCAGCAGACGACGGGGTTAAACTTTTCAGCACTACGCCTCTCAAGCGTCTGCGCATGCGTGAGCAGCTGCCGGCACGCGGATGCCCCACTGGCCGAATCATGACTGCATCGCGATTCCCCGTGCTGCGAAATTTCCCCTAAGTGGGTAGCAGACTCTGCACGAACGCAGTCCTATTTTATAGTTATCGCAGGAATGTGAACGTCATGTACTCGTAGTGCTAGTGCTGCGAAAATGTTACAGTTTTGTTAGACGCAAAGTACTACAAAAAATGTGAACAGTCACTAAATCGGAAGTAATTCACATGCAAGCGAGGTGTTATCCAGTGGCAACTAAAACACAGGTTAGGGTTAAATAATACCACTTGACGGCTACGTTGTGCGTAGAAAAAAAAATTACACCATTTCGCACAAAATGAAACAGTGAGTAGCATGCGAAGCAGCGCACGGGTCCACCTAAAATTGATTTTGATTCATTTGTGGTGATTAACGTCCCAAAACCACCATATGATTATGAGAGACGCCGTAGTGGAGGGCTCTGGAAATTTCGACCACTTGGGGTTCTTTAACGTGCACCCAAATCTAAGCACACGGGCCTAGAACATTTCCGCCTCTATCTGAAATGCAGCCGCCGCAGCCGGGATTCGATCCCGCGACCTGCGGGTCAGCAGCCGATTACCTTAGCCACTAGACCACCGCGGCGGGGCTCCACTTAAAAATTTGTGAATCGTGTTAACACGTCCTTGCAAGTGAAGCACACCTTGAATTCACTGCAGTTTCTGTTGCTGCTACTCTTCCCGAAATCTCGTTGAAGCACGCCACGCGGTTTTGTCGCCACGCGACGCAAGGGCAGTCCATAGCGCGTCCGCAGAATTTCGTTCCCTGACAGCACCATGTGGTTGCTGGGAGAGTGTAAGGGGAAGGACCAAAGCCTGTTGCCCTACATCTTACACAGGCCAAAACGCGCTTGCGCTTTCTGGCCATGCTTGGGTCAGCTATAGAGTTTCCCAAATATACACTAGAGAGAAGCCTGGCGCTAGTGTCTATAGGAGCTAGGACGCATAGCGCTTCAGCGACCATGGGAATTATGGGTATGACATCAATTTGCCTAGTTTTCGTACTTTACGCTCGTTCTGGCTTCGCGTGGCGTGAGGCTGCTATGTCACAAAACAGGATTCGGCAAATGTTTGGCAGTTACGCTTCGCCATCCTAACCGTTTATGCTTACGTACCCCTACGAATCGCGTCACCAAGTGGAAAAGGGTTTGTTTTTTTCGCCGGAACGAAACCAAAACACAGTAATAAACGAAGCCACAAGTGCGTTTGCCACCCACACCGCAAGCACAAAGACGAGGCAAATTTATGTCATGCCCGTAATTCCCGTGTTCGATCAACCATTCCAGTGCCAGTGTCCCTCTAGTTAATTTTACGAAACTCTATGGACCAGCTGTTTCGAATACGCCGTAAGGATGTCACGCTGCACACCTCATGGAACTCTACCACAAGCTGCTTCGCATATACAAAGACCACTGTATCTGAATGGGTTAAAAGAAGCGAAAACTGGATTGTGTAAAAGCTTGCAACCAGATTAAATTGTTTGCCGTTACGCACAACTGGAATATTGGATTTCATATGGTTGCACCTCCGTTTAAACAAGAACAAAGCTTTCAATTTTCGCTTTTTTTTGCGGTAGAAAACAAGAAGCCTTTCTAAAATTTCGGTATCATGGCAGAATGAGGAATACTATATGCTCATAAGAAAAAAAAGTTGGAAAATTTTTAAAGAGAGATGCGAGATGAAGAGAACGATAACTCGAACGCGTTTATTTCAAATCAGAGCTCACGTTTGAAGAAGTCTTCCAGCCTGCTTTTCTTTGAAAAAATGTCGACTGTTCTTTCACACTTGGGAGTCATTTGTACTCGCTTATCGCGTTTCGCACTATTTTTAGAAGCTTTTCATACACCACTTTTGCCCTACAGTAGGAATGGTGAGCAAATGCACGTAGGCGCTTTGTATAGCGGTCGATTGTGCCTGCTGTGCCGCCCCCGGCAAACAGCTGGCATTGCATAATGGCTCACCCCTGCGGGAAACAGAGAGACGATGCACCGGAAACCAATAGGTGTGGAATCATGACGACAAGAAAGAAAAACAAAAATAAGCAACGAATGAACATAATTAGATACACACGCTTCTTGCCGCGACTTTTGGGAGTACATTAGAGAAGGAATATTTTGATATAAATGCGCTGAGATCTTCTCAAGTCTGAGTGAATTGGCGCAGCAAACAAAAACTGCTACGTTTCAACTCGAGAACAGTGGCAGTTCTTTTTTTCGGGCTCAGTATTGTTGTGGTCAACCTCACTTTTATGGAACAACGTATTTTTGCATAAAAATGCTCCATCTGGTATATCTGGCAGCTTTTTCTGACATTGCCTGACAAAAATAATGCACTTGGTCGGATTTAATTTCCGAAGAAACTCGGCGAGGGCATGAAGTTTGTGGTGAATAGAGTTGGAAGACCGAATTCTTCTCGCTATGATGGTGATTGAATGAAATTGCAAGAACTTGTTGGGAAATTTTGATTTGAGTGATGCTTTGAAAAAGCTACCAGAAATTGCTCCTCCCGAGAACCACGCATAAAATCTGTCGAATCTTGAAGCTGCTGGTACACACGGAAAAAAAGCAAAGCAAAGCGTGACCAATTTCAGATATACTGCTCTTTTTTTGCCCATTTTCGCCCTGTCTATCTGTTTCATCATTAACGCTCTGATGTTGCACCACGAAATAACTGCAATAAGGACCTCAGTATCTAGCTCTATTCTAAACATTCTCTGTGTTAGTATATAAGTTACCGCTCTATACGTTCCGTCTCCAACTCTTCCCTGTGAATATCTCCTGGATGTTGAATGTAGACGCACGATGGGGCAGGATGATGACACGTAGAATTCCAAGCTGTACCACCACGACGAGCTGGTCATGTGCCCGTGCGTGTCGTCTCCACAGAGCTTGTCGTTTGAAAGTGCTTTCTAGCATTAGTGGGTTGCCTTCGGATGTGGCATGCCTTACACATTTCAATGTTTTTAGTATTTTTTAGCATGAGTTCTTTCTCTGTGCGTAGATACTTGTGATACTGTTGCTGTCCGAACAGCGTTTTCTTCCAGTCTTACAAGCATATTGAAAAGTTACTGCATGTTCTATTTCAACATTGTCAGGCGTAGTCAGCTTCGTGGTGTGCTTGTTTTTGTTCATGTTTCAAGTGCGCCAATTCTAAGGGTGAACCACAAAACCTACTTGGACCTTCTACAGCTACAAACACTGTGCTCCCAATTGCACAGCCAAACGCTCGTCAGACCACATGCAGACCACATGCAGCTCGTCTTGCGGCACTAGTCTGCTTCCCTGGTGGGCTCACTTATTGCTCACTCGTCCGCCTTCGGTTCCGATTTTACTTCAGCCGCAGTGTAGAGAGAAACGCCAGTGTGGTCATCTGTTATCACGCAAGCTTGACAGCCTTTTGCCGCGAAAGTCACGCCGAGCGGGTAATCGTATTTGGATCGAATCGTAAAACAAAAAAGGAACACCTCATCGGGAGTGCGTAGAGGGTCAACGACTTCGTAAGTCAATCTTGAGTGACTTGTAGCTTTCCATGTCTGAACCTATTTTGAGTGTTAGAAAATAAGTTTCTTCCAGAAAGCTCTTATGTTACAATACTTTTGACTATAAATAGACAGCTTGCTTATTTCACCTGCGGCTGCTATATATCGTGAACTTGGCTCACAGCAAAGCTTTAGAGACACAAATACGGCACTGTCTTCGTGTCTCTAATCTTGCGCTGTAAACCAAGTTTACAATAATTCCCAGCCAACTGGCCCAACTCGCTGTCTTAGGCTATATAAAAAACACAGCAACTTCAGGGCTGGTGTTATCATATGGCGTATGCTGTCATCGCATGCTGTCGTCATTGTCTTATGTCGCTAAACATAACGCGATGAAAAGAGTGTGTAGCATCACTGTCTAGGCATAGCCATGTATTGCAAGGGGGTGGTTAGAAGAAGTCACGCTGAAGGCGATGGAAAGAATGAAGAAGTACGATGTCATTGTATGCTGCCTTCATAATTAAGTCGCCGCTTGGCGTCCAGCACGTCTCGGCTGAGAAAGATGAAAAGAAATAAGGATGCGGGTAAAACATTCCACAGGTATACAGGGCGTTCCACGTAATTTGAGCCGAGAGTTTGAAAATGAAATACTCTTCAGTGGCGAATTGAACCAAACGCGCACTACTCGCACTAGCCTGTAGGTACTTGGTCTATTTTTTATTCCACCCCATACAATAAATACTAATTTTTATTTACCTCCGTCTGCTAAGAGTGCCCTGCAAATACTGGATGCACTGAATCCAGTTCTTGCTAACTTCGTATAAGCACAATGGCTCCACAAAATCTCATCTTCCGCACTGAAGTTAAAAGTGCGTCGATTTTTCAGTGGAATGCCAGGGGCATGAAGTCCCGTATCTCGGACTTTCGCCAATTTGTTCGGGCCAATCGATTCCCTATACTTGTCATATGTGAACCAAACGTATCAACGCCTTATAGATTGTCCGGTTATGAAGCTTTTTGTTCAGCCGCTTGCGAAGAACGAAGCAAAGTAATTGTTTACATTCGCACAGACTTGACTTATCTTTCGCACCCAATAAGTTCAAATGACGACAATCAGTACGTGTGTCTTCGTGTGAAGAAGAATGCAGTTTCGTTCACGCTTATTGGTGGATATATATCTCCGTCATCGCGATTTGACTGCGACAGATTACAAGACATCCTAATGAGAACCGATGGTCTTGGATCATCACCGGTGACTTCAACGCCCATCACATGCTTTGGGGGAGCACTAGGATGAATGCCGGGGGCCGGAACATTGTGACATTCGCTTCCGATTACGACCTTTCCATCATGAACGATGGTACCCCCACATATCTGCGGGGTCTCACGTATGGCAGTTGCCTTGACCTGACATTGGTGTCACGGTGCTTCTCTCACAAAGTTAAGTGGTTTTGCGATATTGAGACTCATGGGAGTGATCACATACCCACCTACGTGACGATCGATGGTATCATAAAAAATTTCTCATCCGGAATTGCAATTGGCACTGACTGGTCGATGTTTGCATCGCGTGTTGAGAACGCTTGCCAAGAAGGCCTCGCCTGCAGCCTGGAAATTCAGGCTGCAGGCGAGGCCGCTCATCAGCAGCTCATCAGCAGCTCATCAGGTGCCGCTGCAATTCCGGCTGCAGAAATGACAATGAAGTTTAAGTTGTCGCATATGACTACATCTACGGCATCAGAGGTTGCTGCTATAAGGGCTGCTTTACAATATCGCGTTCAAGAACTTCCAGGAAAATGGGTCATATTCTGTGATTCGAAGGCAGCGCTTCAGAGTTTGCAGTCTGCCATGCGTAGGAGGAGTCATGACCAACTGGTACAAGAAATAATACATTGCCATAATGAAGCTCTAGCACGAGGGCATGATATTATATATCAATGGCTGCCTGGACATATCGGTATTACCGGAAATCAATTAGCCGATGATGCAGCCCGCTCAGCCTATGAAGAAACCCGTGTAGTCTCGATTCCTCTATCAAGGAATGATGCAGCAAGCAAAACAACTCTACCTGCGGGCTCGAGATCTCACACGCACGTTCATGGTCGTCTACTAGCTTCCAAAGGTGTCAATTTTATGAACTGTATCCTTCGCTCAAGCTAAAGCTACCATCACAACTTTCCCGCTCCGATGCGACACTGTTATGCCGCCTTTGGTTGGGTGTTGCATTTACAAAGGTGTACTCCTTTCGCATTGGTATGGCAGACACTCCTACATGCGACTACTGCGGAGCTGAAGAGACCATCGAACACGTCCTGTGCAGTTACGCTTGCTACGACACACAGCGATGCCAGCTCCGGATGGTTTTGAATCAACTTGACCCCGGATCATTTTGTGTGCAGAAGATACTAGGACCTTGGGCATCTGCCTCAGTTGCGCAAAAAGCAAATAAAGCACTGCTACTTTACCTCAAGTCAACAAACCTGAGCGACCGCCTGTAGACTGTGTGTGCTCCCCGAGTGTGCTCGTGATTGTGTGTACCTTCTCATCTTTCTGCAGCCTCTTTTCTCCCCTTTATTCCTTCCCCAGTACAGGGTAGCAAACCGGATGTGCGTCTGGTTAACCTCCCTGCCTTTCCTTGCATCTTTATCTCTCTCTCTCTCTCTTTATTTACCTATTTTTTAGTTATGGGCTGGATACCCAAAATATGAACACTGAGATGTAGGGAAATTTCAGAAATCCCCGACTAAGTAGTTGTTTGTACGATAAGTCTAGCGCTGTTATATTTTGTACGTTGTAAAGAAAGCCTATAGCAGTGCGCTCGTGGTCTGTCACAAGGTTTCTCTTCTTGTTGCATGGGCTTTCTTTACAACGTAGAAAAAATAAGAGCGCGAGCGTATCGCACAAAAAAAAATTGGTGGTTTCTGAAAATTCTCTACATCTCAGTGTTCATAATTTGGGTTTCTAGCCCATAAATAAAAATTGGGTAATTAGGAATTAATAAATAATTAGTATTGTGAGAAATACATTTACCCTGAGTACCTACAGGCTAGTGCGAGTAGTATGCGCTTGGTCCAATTCGCCTCTCAAGTGCCTTTCACTTTCAAATTTTTGATTCAAGTTATGTGGGACACCCTGTGCATGGTGTCATGCAGTGAAATAGCAATGCACCGCATGGTATAAAAAGACAGCAAGGAAGGGATGTGATAGTGAGGAGGAGAAAGATGGAAAGAGGCGAGGCTGTAAGCCATGTAATAGGGTACGCAGGCAAAATTTTGTCATCAATCTCGTTATCATCATCAGCCTGACTACGCCCACTGCCGAACAAAGCCCTCACCAGGGCCCAGCTAGTCAACTCGGTCCTGTGCTTGCGGTTGCCACTTTCAACCCGCTAACGTACAGTTTAGTATAGTGAAGGTGCCGGAGAGAGAACTGGAGGTGAGGAGGTCAGAAAGGGCGAAGAGAGTATGCTGTCATCGTATGCTGTCGTTACATGATGTCGCTTGGCGCTACGCAGAGAAATTCTTGTATAGCACTAGCCAGTATCGGAAAGGTGTCCGAAAGGAGTGATGATGAGGAGGCGAGAATGAGAACGAGAGAAGTACCGCCCAGCATAGCTATCTAAGGCGTTACGCAGGAAGAACCTTGTATAGTATAGCCAGGTACCACATGGTACAGTAAGTTCGCGGTAAAAAGAAGAGAGTGAGGAGAAAAAGAGGAGGGGAGATGGCAAAGTATAGGATAGTCATGTATGATGTCACGCTGCAAACACTACTTATTCATAGACACCTATAGCATCACCATGCGTGGAACCGGGTGTGCAAGGGTAGTGAGGGTGAGGGGTAGTGATTAGAGGGTGAGGAAGTAAAGAATGAGAGGATAAAAGAACAAAACGTAGCAT
The DNA here is from genome assembly GCA_013436015.1 of Rhipicephalus annulatus. Taxonomy (NCBI): domain Eukaryota; kingdom Metazoa; phylum Arthropoda; class Arachnida; order Ixodida; family Ixodidae; genus Rhipicephalus; species Rhipicephalus annulatus. The sequence goes on along the minus strand of WOVY01009734.1, from coordinate 632,854 downwards.
AGCTACGTATAGTACAGTAAGCAAAGACTGAAAAACGATATATATGGTAAGGAGGAGCGATGTAAGGTGATCCGCCGGAAAGCAGGAGGGGAGAGTGTGCCCACACATCCCAAATGAAGTTTTACTTTCCCGCCGTGTAAGACGTGGAGATTGCACGTTTAGAACGCCAGCGTTTGCTTGCTCGGGAATGGGGGCTTCGCTTTTATGTAACGTCCGTGGTGAAACCGTTGAAGCAGGATAGCCTGCAGTCCCGGTCCTTTATTGATATAATTATGGACTCATACAAACGCCCTTACGTGTGCACCAACGCTAACACACAGATGTCTATACACACTCACACAGAGCACACCCTCACACTGATACCAGACGTAAGCACGCAATGTGTACGCTTCACATTGTAAATGGCTGAGCACGTGAACTGCAATGTGTTCCCTAACTTAACATCGGTGTTAATCAGCAATCATTGCTTCCCAACCAACCACGCATGCTGAATGTAAGTGAACTCTCCAATATTGATATAATCATTACTTCGATGCAATTGAGCCAGATATCGCTATACGTTGGTAACAAACATCTAATTTATTAACAGAATCGGTTTTAAAACACATTCGGCAGTACTAGCTGTGGGCCACGCACTCGTTGGAGCTAGTAGACCATGGTGCTCTACCTGTTCGCAGGCTGTTTGGACAGTCCTTAGTTGTTCATGGACATCACTGCTTTTGACGGCTTCTTTCATGTTCTCTTCTTTGACAAAAAAATCATTTTTCAACGCTGAACATTGCCAGAGAATGTGTACTGATTAGCAAAACTCTTCATAGCACGAAGGGGAGTGTGGATTTAGGTCAGGAGCAAGGCGACTAGATCAATTTTTGCTGAGAAATATTTTGTTATGCATCAGTTAGGGCCTCAACAGAGCTCTAACAGATCAAAATTTTAACTATCATTGTGCTCTGTCTTTCAAACAACGCATTTTCTGGATAAACTTCCAGCCCGCTGTCAAGTCGTGATGCAAAGTAACGGGAACGCATTTTAGCGCAAGAGCATCGGACAGCTTGTTTCGCGAAAATTCCGGCGTCTGTGCTGGGGACATTCGTCGCGTCGTTTATGATTGTGATTGGAAAAGTAGCGTTCGCTATGTCCTAAGAGAGAAAATTCCACTTAGATGCAAATAAAAATAGGAGTTGGCAGTCGTTTTGCATTTTGGCTTTTCTGCGGCACAGGAGATTCCCACAGTGGAAGTATAGTCATAGAGTATGGCATGGCGGAAAGGCTATAGAGAGAGAAATGTGTGTGTGTGTGTGTGTGTGTGTGTGTGTGTTAGCGAATATGGCGGTAGCCATCATCCCTGAAAGGCGAAGGTTAAGGATGTCTCAATTTTTAAACTGCGAGGCAATTCTTAGCAAACTTCAGCGACTTTGAGCGTATCTATCTATCTATCTATCTATCTATCTATCTATCTATCTATCTATCTATCTATCTATCTATCTATCTATATATCTATCTATCTATCTATCTATCTATCTATCTATCTATCTATCTATCTATCTATCTGTCTGTCTGTCTGTCTGTCTGTCTGTCTGTCTGTCTGTCTGTCTGTCTGTCTGTCTGTCTGTCTGTCTGTCTGTCTGTCTGTCTGTCTGTCTGTCTGTCTGTCTGTCTGTCTGTCTGTCTGTCTAGCCACCTACGGCATTTAGCTTTCCTGGTCGTTGCGATAATGGTATTGATAAAAAAATTGGTATAGGATAACATGAGTGTGTGACGAGCTTAAGCAACCGGTAATAACATGAAAATCATGTCCTGTTTGTCATGAATGTTATGATTTACATTGAATGGTCTTGCTAATCTTGTGGTGGTTCCGTTCCCAAGACATATTGCAAAACTGGTTTGGTATGACATGACTGCATGGTGAACATAAGCGACAGACCCTAACGTGCAAATCAGACATGTATGTCATGTAAGTCATGACTGCACGCCTCACTCATGGCGCGCTCACTGCCGTTTCGCAAGCTCTACATATACGATACCAAATTTATAATCACGTGACGTGAATAGACGACGAAGGTAAATGACACGTCCAAACATGAAAATCATGATAAGCGCGTCATGTAAAACAGGACAACACGCTACGTTCATAGCATGCTCGCGGCTGTTTTGCTGGCTCCAAATATACCAAATTTGGTTTGACGTGACGAGAATAGACGAGGAAAGTGAATGACAAGTCTAAACATGATAATAGTGACATGCCTGTCAATCAAAACATGATGGCTACATGCAACGCTCATTGCGTGCTCGCAGACGTTTTGCTAGCTCCACATATACCAAATTTGGTATCTCGTGACGTCAATAGACGATGAAGGTAAATTGACACGCCTTAAGCTATATAACTATGGCATGAAAGTCATATACTGCATAATCTGCGTCCGCCTGGTAACGTTGAGCTGATTTTAGAGTGACATATCTACCTTCCCCATTCTTGTTTTGCATATCGATTCCCAGTGTACATAGAATCTGCCATCTTCTTCTTAATGGCGTTACGCATTTGAAAGCTGCTTCTGAACACAGATGAAGCTTTGAAAGAGTGTTGTGCGACCTTATCAGTGCCCGTCCTTGAAGCGCTATTGCTCATACATAAACCATTGTAGTGAACTTCTGGGAATGACAAAACAATTATGTCTGTTTTGTGAACCTAGTTCAAACGTTCTAAATTGTAATTCTTTTCGCGCATTCGTTACGGAAGTAAACGAGGGGTCAACTACAAGCAAAGTCTATGCCTTTGTTCTAGGGAACAAATCCATCCCATCAAAGTACACTTTCCTCTGTTAAGCTTTCCGTGCCAGTAAACGTCACACCAGTTTGAGTGATAAATATAATATAGCTAAACATTGCTCGCGTATGGTAAACACCAGTAACTCTCGTACAAAACCAGCAGCCGACGTAAGCTAAGAGCGTACCGGACGGACACGGCAAGATCCATGTCACCTCCGAAGTGCCCAATGCTGGTCATGCTAGCAGACACCAGCGACGCATACAAAAAGTTCCTGTCACGTTGTTTGACCACTACGTAGCGTGACGCTGTTCACTGACGTGTGCTCTCTCGCCGAACAAGATTGACGAGCAGGCTTTGTCGGTACCGTGTTTATTTACAGGCCCAGACGGTGCCCCGTCTCCCTTGCAGCTTTTATTACTGAGTCTTGAATCGGTATGCGTATCACTGTTTACCCGAGTTCGTTTGTTTGTTCTTGCTGATGAGATGTAATAGAGCCTTGTGGTGCATATATTTGGTTGGGAAAAAGAAAACCAATCACTTCCTGTAACCATGTATCCCGATCCTGTGTCTGCTTTCAACTGTTTTTGTTAGCGCGTACTTCTGATGTACAAGTTCTTTATAAGGATTGACAGCATTAGCAAGCTTCCGGGAACACTTCGCACAGGAGTGAGGTCTTGCGAGCTTTCTCTGACATGCTGCCTTTCTAATGAACATCCTGTCAAGTTATAACTCCCTTGCTGCGGAAGGATTGACGACCTTCCACTGCAACATTTCTTTTTATTTTATCTAGGAAATAAACAAAATTATCGTTGCTTGCGCTCAAAATGAAATAATAAAGAGACAAAGAAGCTGACTAGGGTACCTATGCAGTACTCGTTTTTGTTCTTTTCCTACGTTTTCATAGTTTTTTCTTCATTGCCTCCTCGATTTTCTTCATGTTTTTGCTCCTCTCTGTGTGTCTTTTTATGTCTGTTTATTTCTGTTATATTGCTCTCCTCTTTAGTGCATTTCTCTTATTTTCTTTCTTCCGCTTTCGCTCCGTTCGCTCTTCCTGTCTAATTCTTTTTCATTGTTGCAACTTCTGTCTTTATTTCTCTTTGGTCCAAGCCTCAACATCTCTCTCTGTTTTCGACTTGCTTGCTCTTTCTTTCTATTCACTTCGCTTTCTCTCGCTTCATTCACTTAATTTCCCTTTTCTTTCACCCGTAATTTCCCAATTCGTTCTTTTTCTCTGTGTATTTTTTTCTGTTCTGTTTTTTCTTATTTTTATGATGTGATTTACTCTTCCTCTCCTCTTTTCCGTGGTCTTCACAATAACATGTCTGCTTTTAACGATAACTTCACTTTACTAGTCCAGTGCTACAACATACAGTATTAGCCTATGGTATGCGCTGCTGTAGTGTGCCTGCATAGCCCAGGGGTGAGACTTTCGCCTGTAGGATTGAGAACACGTGGGTCTCGAATCTCGCCTCGTGAAGATTTTTTTTCGCGAAGAATTTCTCTCTTTCTCGGTCTTTCTTTCTCCTTTTCTCTCTCGTTTTCATTTTTTTCATCTCTCTTTGTTTCATTCTATCTATCTGTGCTCGTTCTGCCACTGATCCGTGTTATAACAGGCTGCACCGAATTAATCGTTGCACGTGTTCTGAACACAAGGCAGAAGAAGACGACGAAAAAAAAGGATGTAGAAAGCAAAACTCTTCAATAATACCAGTTTCAACAATGCATTTGGCAACCCGGACACCCCTGTGGCCGATTCGGCTGCAGCTTGAAGATATTCCCTCCATTGGGCAACAGTGACACAAAAACAACAGTGTCATGGTGCCACGACATTAGTATTCCAGTCTAGAGAATAAGCTTCCCATTTGATCCATGCATTAAAACCTACAATCGCATGGGTGCCGTCATGATGGAGCAATACTTGGCTTCTGGATGGGCTCACTTGCACTCGCCAGTGCATGCTGCAATCTCTCCTGGCATTTATATCTGCTTCTTTTCTCTCTTTCATCGCATTTAGAGACTGTCACTTAAGGTTGATGTCCGGCTCATGACAACAACAACAACAACAACAAAGAGAGAACCACAGATGAGGAGACGCTACGATTCACACGACGCGCAAGCAAGCTGGCCCAATCGACAATATCATCCGCTTGGCCATGCTCTAGCCCTGAAATTTATACCATCGGGGATGGTGGCACCTTTTATTAAAATGATCTTCAAACGCTTCTTCCCGCACGCAGAGAGTTCTATAAATGATTATATATAGTTTGTGTAAACAATACACAATTTCGTCCATTTATAATACGCGAACATATGAATGTTTCGTATTGATACTACGGCAACTTGGGTGTTTTAAACTTCTATATATAGGAGCTCCTTTAAAATATTGTAAAGGCAGCAATGACAGCATCTCTAGATGTCAGTGCTTTGGTGGTTATAGCTTTTCTGGCCCAGCTTTTTCTCTAGCGTCTGTTATATTAACTCTACGCACGGCGACGCTCCCCTACGTGCTCTTTTCGCAATTTGCTCAACGCTGCACGCATCTCTGGCATCGATGAGAGTGATGACTTATTTTTTTGTTCAACAGTGGCCACGACTGTCTGCAAAACACCAATAATTCTATGCCATGGTGTATCTTAATTTCGATACATTGGACTTATGGGAAGTTTCACCATTCGAGTGATTGAAGAACTCTGGTATAAAGCACCTCCCCATCCGTAATGATGATCATTTCGGTTTCCGACAAAGAAAATTACGGCGAGCTTCAATAGCATCACTGTTGAAAAGAAGTGTGTGTAACGAATAAAAAAGTGTGTAATTCGAAGAGCAAACTTAAATAAATAGAAGAAAACACATGAGTCTCGTTTGCATTATCAGGCGCCTCCGCTCTACAGTCACCAAACGCCTCCGTTGAAAAATATAACAGCCGTGCTGTTTCTTGGGTAATATGAGAAATAGCACACGGTAATTTTTTCGACGGGCTTTAAAAACACACTAGAAACGTAAGCAGGATGCTCAAGTAAACCTCAGGTGCTAGAGACGTTTCGGCTGAGGCTTATGTGGGCCTTATTGTGTCCTTGTGTTTCACGCACATTCCAAAATACCGTTCAATAGGACGCCTCTTATCCGGGAGGCCTTTTCTCTCAAATCACAGCAGGCCAGTCAACAAGGGAGGTCTTGTCTGGGTATTTTCAATGTTATAATGTTATCAATTCAAGGTATAGAGGGAAATGCGGAACTTGTACGTCCATTGACATTCTAGAATTATATTTGGTTTTGTGTTTTTAGCTGCTTTACATACGTTTAAAATGTACAATCGTTTCAATATTTGCAAAAACGTGAATACAGCTCTTGCATAGGACCATTACGCTAATACAAAAACAGTGCTGTGGGTGGAAATAATAGGCCTGTTTTGAATTGTGCCGCACTGCACTATAAATTAAACTACTTGTAGTTGAGACATTTGTGCCTCACAACTTATTGTCAACGAAACTGGCGTATTTGACACATTAACCACATCAGACTATACGTGTACGCGAAGGTCAGAATGTAAGAATAACCAGTTTGTCACAGAATATGGAACGCACATGCATGATGTACACCAAGATGGATGGCAAACATAAAACCTAGTTTTTGCTGTTTTGAATAGTACTGTATAACCATGTTCGTAATGGACGATCAGAAAACATAATGCAGAAGAAAAATCTCACATGAAATAAATTAGAAATGGTAGATGTGATAGTGGCTACTCGAAGATTTATTTCTTTAGAGAAAAACACTTTGCAGGCCCACACCTTTGAACAATATCTTTCTTGATAGTCTTATGAAATGAAAGCTGGTGGCTACTTGAATAATAATCACGTATAATAACGTCAAATCAAAACAAAACTTTCATTTCATGAAGCATCGTCAACTTTTTTGTTTTGCCTGAACCTCATTTTTTTTGTCTGACATCATTAAGAGATTTCGGAGGTCCTGTTAATGTTATAGTTACTTGAAGCGAGAGACTGCATAATTTTGGACTGCTGCGAATGTAGTTCTAATAACTAAATAAATTATTATCTAATTCAAGGTTGGTTTCTAAATTTTTTCGCAATTACCATATCACATGCAGTGAAGTGGAACAAACTAAGTAGCAAACGGTTTTGGGCCATGGAGCGAGGCGTCTACCTGTTCATGCAGTCACTCGCTAATTGAGAAACGTAGACATAATGGCGTCTCGTGGGAGCGAGCTCTCGAATCAACGCCGCTGGTTCTCGAAACGGCAGTTGAAAGCTACGAAACTCTCACCATGGTTTTTCACTCGTACCTTCAATAGTTCTCCGCAAATGAACAATCAATTGCAGAATGCGGTGAACTTTGCTATTTAGGCGTAATTAGTTCAGCGTGCGCATAGGTTCTTGTGCAGTTCGCAGGGTCTTTTTCGTGGTATCGCTGAAAATCTAGAACTTACGTGTTCTTCTACGTCGTCGAAGAAGAGAGAAAAGTTACAACGGGTGCATTTTAGCAGCATGGATAATGTACGCAAAGTTGTTCTTGTACAGCGCACAGGGTATAGGAAGGCCTTTAGTAAGGAGAAAACGTGATATTCAGTTTGCATAGAAACAGGCGATGAATTTCATTCTCTGTACATTCGTGCCTCAGAAGAATGCAAGGAAGTTTCGATGCTTCCTAATAGGTAATTATATATTTGCCACCATATCTGATTGTAGCATGATGCCCCGAGGACCAAAGACAACCGCCCCAGTAGTCATTGGTTGGTCGGTTGGTCGGATATTACCAACTGTCTTCGAGAAAATAATTTAAGAGCGGAACACTTAACGCGCCCAGGCTGTCTTGTGCCGCCGTATGCTGCCCTTCTCGTTTTGCGTAACGCATGCGAAACCGCATGTAGCATAGCCATCTGTAGGGTAGTGAGTGCGTGCTGGGGCCTAAAAGAAGTCTTCATCTTGTTCTTCGGGCACCTTGACGATGATATTGAGTGCGGGACGCACTATTATCTGTGCTCTCGTATGCTGTCACATGCTTGCTTCACTTGGCCTAACAAAAACAATGTAAAAAAATAAAAAACGAAAGAAAGCGAGAAAACGCAAGAAAGGGAAAAAAAGAAAGAAACCAGGATAAAAATAGAAACAGATGGAAACGCAACTAAAAAAATGGGAAAAAGAGAAAGAAAAAGAGATCGGAAGGAACAGGGATACAACCGAAGAGAAACTTAGAAAGCTACCAGCTGCACACTTCCTTCTAGTTTGGCACTGCTAGTGCACCGCTCTCATATTATATATATATATATATATATATATATATATATATATATATATATATATAAGGCAAAGAAGTGTATACCTAAGGGCTCGTTTTTCCGTGTTTTGACACAATATTATTGATATATAACAGACAGTATTGCCAAGGATTGTACAGGGGAAGTTATTAGAACCAATGGAATGTACATAAGAAGAAAGAAAAGTGGATAAAAAATGAGCAGCCGTGAGCAGAATATATGTATATATATGGGTAGACAATGTACTTTAAGGTATGCGTACGAATAGTGTGCATCACAATATGACAGAAGTGAACACCCCTATAATTTACGTTGGTCGAGCATTGGTGTATCAGCGCAGAAATCGAACGCCTTCGAATTAATAGAGGAAGCGACTACACTTGACAGAATGTACTGAGAGATTACTTTCACCCTAGTATACGTGACATGCAACTGCTCTCTCCAGACAGGCCATAGCTGGCGTCCAGGCTTTCATAGCCATTCAGGCAATGTACACTACACCAAGGTTGCCCACTTGACTGCCACTTTTGAATCTACGGTCACGCCGCCGATCTTTGATAGGCTATAAAGTTAGGCAAACAAGCTACACGCACTTACCTAAGATTCTTAAGCCAAATTCATACCGGAGGGAAAGCTTTCTGATTAACGATAAGCAGAGCTAGCTTATACCTCAGGACTGCAATATTATGCCCGCTGGCTCGGGAGTCTGCGGATCCTCAATTTACACGCAAACGAGGTCGTTCCTACTTTTTGGCGAAGAGAAAATTTGCTGGCTCGATATCTCTAAAGCCTCTTGCACAGTGTCGCGCTGGTGCAAAAGAAAAAAAAATTCCATCCCCTCACGAGGAACTATAGATCGACTCGAGCTCATTTACAGTAACCCGAGTAGTGTCGTGCCTGCAATAGAAGGACTGTAAGAGAGCGAATCCGATTATCTATAATTTAGGCTCCCGGAAATGGGCGCTAGAGTGGCTATCAGTTATGGGGCGAAACGTATTAGCTAGTGCTCGTGTGCTTCATTCTATGGAGAGAAGCGATCAAACAACGTCATTAAAGATAAGAGAGGGAAGCAAGGCTGAGCTAGGTATGCGAAATGAATAAAAAGAAAACTGGAACGTGAGGTGGGAGGGAGACCACAGTGTCTAAAAAAGTGAATCGAGGAAAATAAATAACCTGAACGGTGAACGACAGTAGATTCAAAGCTAAAACAGTGAAAACAAGAATGATTATCGAGAAACGTCTCTTCATTAAGAAGGAAGACTTTCCCTAAATAAATTCAAAATCACACTGAACCTGGAAATAAACGGAAGTCAGTGCTTCCAGGTCGGCCTGGTGCACATATTTTGCAACGGAAGCTGCGATTAGATCGCGACAACAGATGTTTTCGGGTGAAGCTCCCTATGGCATTCCCCGTTTGTCTTCAGTTATCGTTTGTAACCACCGGTGGCACATACCCGAGAGAGCGGGTATGTGCCGCAGGGGACAGACTTCTAGGGGTGAAGCTCCTTAAGCCCTGGGTCGTGTGTCCTCGATGTAAGTAGTAGCTAGCCAGCTCTCATTCAGTTTTTGGAGTATCCGCTAGATGGTAGTACTTGTATATAATCAATACATGATGAAAAGATGTGAGATGGTGATGCTTGGAGTGTTTCCTAGACGGACGTACATACAGACAGAAAGACGGACAGACGCACGGACGAACAAATTGACCCACGGTGTAACGGACACACGAACGAACGGACGGACGCTTCACCCCACTCATCATCATTCAGGTCGTGGATATGCTGTGAATTTTTCGTTGTGGCGTATTTGTCTGGTATTCGTATACCAGACAAATATGGTGTATTTGTGGCGTATTCGGCTGGTATTCGTATGATCTGTCGCGACCATGAGAGTCGTGTAGCAGCATTTATTTATTTATAGCATTTATTTATGTAGCAGCGTCGAGGACTACCATCCTCGTGAACACAAGCGTTACATGTCGGCTTACCAATTTTGTCGTTGCTAATTATGGCAATAGCAATTATGTGGATATCCTCGGCTTGATTTTTCCACTGGCGTCGGCGTCGAAGTGGACGTAGGCGTTAATATCATGCACTGTATATGTATACGTATCTATATATTGTAACGAACAAATACAGTGCCGGAAGCTAAAACAGCTATTTATTAATGGCCAACTTGTGCCCGTCAACTAAATACACAAAGGTTGTGAGCTCACTGGTCGAAACCTCGTCAACTTCTCTTGCGTCTCGCCTCGAGCTGCTCCTCGAAAAACCGCCAGCGTTCCTTGTCCTGCGCGTGATGTGGTGACACGTGCAGCCAGCGTTGCATGGCGCGTTTATAGCTTGGCGCGTTTGGCTTGTCCGTTGGTGTGGCAGAATTCAAAGCAGCAGGAAGCGGCGCAGGACTTCGGCAGGTGCCTAACAACATGTGGCATATATAAAAATGCAAGAAAGAAAGAAAATCCCAGAAAAAGACACCGGCGCGCGGAATCGAACGTGGGACCTCCACGCCGTGAATGCGAGGCTTTAACCACTGAGCCACCGAGAGTTTTTTCTTCTTCATGGTATTTAATAAAATATTTGCGTAATAAAGACAAAATTAAGCAAACAAAAGTACAAATAAATGGCGAAAATATGCTCTCAAGCGTTACTCATAAACACTCAATGGCTAACACAGCGGGAGTTCTCCACATCGAGAGTTCTTCACATTGTGTTATGCAAACGAGAAAGGGGTGAGGTCAAACAGCTCTTTAAGATGAAGTACCAGTCTGGTCTAAAGTCCAGCTCGTCGTAAATGTTCTTGAGGTGAATAGCCATTTGAATGAAGTGTGTGCTTGAAGAGGTGGTTGGCTCCACATTGCGGTCTCGCATTCGTGTCTTCTACGAGCTGTCCATACCCATGAGAAAAAAAACATATCAAATGGCACTCCATCAAGCACTGCTGCAGAAGATAACGTATTGTGTGTGAAAAAAAATGACGAAACGTTTTTTTTAGTGCTCGCTGAAGGACATCCCAAAACAGTACGGCATCTTTGCAGCTAACAAAGCAATGTTTACTCGTTTCCGGCACATCACATAGCCAGCAGTTAACAGACGGAATAAAAATACTCTTTCTTTTTAACCATGTACTTATCGCCAATGTTCCTAAGTGAAGTTTATAGAAGAATTTTTTTGAATTCGGTGGAATGTACATTTTCGCACTCGCTTCAACACATCGTGGCCTAGAAGGTTGGAGTACAGTGAGAGGTACAACGGAGGTTGAAAGAGCGTACTCAGTAGATCCTTATACAGCACTTTGCGCGATACTGTGTGCAGGTATTCTACAGAAAAGCGAGCTTTAAAAAACTGAACTGCGAGGTAAACTTCCTGCATGAATCCCCACAAGTATGGGCGTTTGGAGAAGTTTGATGAAACAATTAAATCTGCTAAGCAATCAACAAGTGTAACCTGCAAGAAGGAACGGATTACTGAATGGAAACTGTATCGAAAAAAGAAGAATCGTGACACTATTTGCCATAGATAAAGGCGTTTTAATCCTCACCTAACCTCACTAACTGGCTTGAATATACTATCACGACGCATGGGCTCAGAAGTCGAAAATACCATATGAAAGTAGCGAAAATCCGATAACAGCGTTGTATATAAAATCTTGCGTAATGAATAAGTTGCAATACATAGTAAAGCTTTGTTGCTAAGAAAGTAATGCAAGCTTCAGCTCTCCCAAAGATTGAAAGTCGATGGGGAACAAATGTCTGGGCCCGTCGTTCATGTTTGGGTACGCATTCCTTCCAGTAATGCGCACTGAATCTATGGATGCAATGGTACACCGAGGTACGTTGGAGGAGTTCTTGTCCAAATAATCCCTGCAAAGGGGTTCGGTGTGCTACCCCACAAGCCAAACCACAGTCCTAAATTCTTTGAGGTATTTAAACGAGCCCCTGATATTACGCCAAACTTTTCAACAGTATATACCACATTTTCAATACTTAGCTTATCTGTGCAAAAAATGCGACATCATCTGCGTAAGCTAATACTTTAACTTCACTGCCTAATATGCTGAAGCCTCGAATGCAACTCGACTATATTATGCTTAAACACAGTGGTTCTAGAAAAAGTGAAAATAGAAGAAGTGACATCGGGCATCCCTGTTTTACAGAAGAGCGAATAGAAAAAGGCTTGGGGAGTTGACCATTAACTATCAGACGAGTTGAGCATTCATTATAGCATAGTTTAACGCCTTTGCCAACATTGGCTTGTGCGAAAAGAGAAAAAAGGAAACAATGACGAACATGATCAAAAGCTTTTGCAAGGTCTACCTGTAGCATTGCAAGATGTTTTTGAAAACCATGACAGTATTGAAGTGCTGTACGAGCGACGTGTATAATTGTTTGTATAGATCGACCTCTGATTTCACATGTCTGATGAGACCCAATGAGGATCGACATAGCAAATTGCATCCTATTTGATAATACCTTTGCGAAAATTTTGTTGTCTACGTTTGACAGTGATATTGGTCTGTAGCCCTCGACGAAGCGAAGTTTTTCCTTGTCAGTTGTTTTCGGTATTAACACAGTGTGACTTTTGCAAAAGGATTGTGGAAGTGTATTCATGTCATAACTTGTTTGAAAAAATATTCAGCAATGTAAGAGCAAGCGTTTTCTTGAAAGCTTTGTAAAATTCGCCTGAGATGCCATCAGGGCCAGCTGTTTTCAACAAAGGCAAGCTGTCGATTTCCTGCTCAATTTCCTGTATAATAATGGGTCCAAAAATGACTGCACAATCATTGTCTTTCAAAGGGTTCACAAGAGAAACAAAACTATCCTTGAGGTTAACGTCAAGATCATCAGAGGGAGAGCCAAATAAACTATTATAGTACTTTTCGAACGCCAAAGTAATGTCTCTATTATCTATCATACGCACACCGTTAGAGTACAAGTCTGGAAAAACTTTAGAAATCGCATGGCGTTGCTCATCAAGTAAAGGTGTCAGTCTAGAAGTTTCTCATGCATATTACTCTAGATGCTGGCATATGCGGAGCTTATTCTTTATTACAAGCATGCGGGGGATTTTCCAGGAATTACCGTTGACTGATCGACCTATTTCTGCGACCTCATCTACGTGTCACGTTCTGTGTTTACTTCTTTATTTTAATTCGAAGCACCTCCTTTTCGAAAGCAGAATAACGTTAACGAATAACAGTGGCTTAACTCCCAAATCTCGCTGCAATGAAGAGATTGTCTGTTAACTAACTTGCATTTCTCGTCTACGGATGGCGTAGTTCGGCCGTCGAAAGCTTGTTTAATGGAGCTACTGGCTGCATTTCGGCTAATCCAGGCTTAGCAAAGCTCTTCCACATTAGTTGACAAGCTCAGAACGATAACGAGACTAGAAAAGAGCACGTAGACCTTCGCAGTGACACTGCGTCCTCTATCTCCCAGTATGAAAATACAACATTATTCGAGTACCAGAAGGAAAAAGGCAGAAAGTTGGTGTCACGTCAAGTTACTGAAAGTGGATATCTCTTGACAGTAAGCGGGTTTCATGTAAGGGTAAGCGTGTTTTCTTTTTTGTGTTTGGATATTGCCAGGGTTATATTTTATTCATTTATCTTCTTTTTGTTCGCGGTACTCTGATGTATTGCTGTTGAGCAAAGCAAAACAAAAGCTGAGAGAAAAGAAGGTCATGGTTACTCAACCATGAGGGGGCTGTCTGGCGTCAGGAACAGTCAAGTGAACGCAACCGATGGTGACGTCGGTAGCGAGTAAACTGAGAAGACGTTCTGTCGTCAAGAGAAGGTGAGCTACCAGTATAATTTGCCAAGCGAATTGAGCACCTCCGCAGCTGCTTCTGATTTGCAGGCGTTACTGAACCTCACGTCTGGTAGATAGGAGAAAGGCACTTATGACGAAGCGGTTATCTGTTCACGATACTTAGCGAGCTCAATAATGTCGAAGACAGAAGACCGGAAGCGTGAAACCTGAATGTAAAAACAATTCTGTACAAAGAGCGATTGACAGTTTTTTTTGATAGCCTTTATAAAGGCGTGTAACTTCATAGAGTCACTTTTGCGCTTTCAACAGATATGGGCTCTGAAAAAAAATAAAAAACAGTCACATCTTTCAAGATTGCATGGCAAGATTGATAGTTTCGACGTTAGTGACAATATTTAACGAAGGTGCTACAGCACGCTGTGCGATGCTTGCTGTGCGGCCATCTTTAACATAGCCTGAAAAGTGGGTTGTAAAAGTTGGGAGAGGTCCAGCTTCATCCCCCTTTTTTTTAAATTTTCTACTTTGCACGTTTATACAGGAACACATGACAGGTCACTCCTGAGCTTACACCCACTGTAACTAAACTGACGAATGGATAGTTTGCATAACCACAAGTTTACTTTACAGCAAAAGCTCTTATGAGATCACAACTCGGGTCACGCGCAGCTGTCCGCTGCCGCTGCCGTTTTGCATAACCACCTCGTGTGAAATTCGAAAAAAAAAACATACCAACACCGCTGCCGCTGCCGTTTTGCATAACCACCTCGTGTGAAATTCGAAAAAAAAACATACCAACACCGCTGCCGCTGCCGTTTTGCATAACCACCTCGTGTGAAATTCGAAAAAAAAAACACACCAACATTGACACAGTGGGGCTCTAACCCTGGTCCGCTCGGTGCCAGCTCATTATTCTACTACTGAGCTACACCGGTGCTTGTGACTTGTTGTCAAACTTGCCTTAGGCAGGCTTGGCCTAGCACCATTGACACAGTGGGGCTCAAACCCGGGTCCATTGGGTGCCAGCCCTGTATTCTATCTACCACTGAGTTACGCAAGCGCTTGTAACTTGTCAAACGCCTTAGGCAGTCTTGGCCTAGCACCAATGACACAGTGGGGCTCTAACCCTGGTCCCCTCGGTGCCAGCTCATTATACTACTACTGAGCTACACCGGTGCTTGCGACTTGTTGTCAAACTTCCCTTAGGTAGGCTTGATGTCGGGAATGCAATAGCGTTAATCGAACTTATGAAGTGTTTTAAAACATCAAAATAACGACCAGTCGTCGCACAATGCGAATAGCGTAATGAGTGGGCCATCCAATGCTCCAACCTATTAAAAAAGCTTGTTCTTGTTCGCCTATTAACTGTGGCGCATACCCACTTCAGCCATAAATACTCATCATCGTCAGCCACTTCATTAACAATTGGCACAAATTTCTTGCAAGTGTTTAGCGCATACCACGCTTCTCAGAAGAACGACGAAACGAAATATAGCATAGCGAATGCCGGCCTACTGCCCAAATATTTTTGTTAATAATGACATAGTGGTTATCAAGCATGTGTGCTTCCATTATTTATTCAATGAGTATTCAGGAAAGGCTATGAAAGGCCGCCATTCTAGCTTTCGCTGTGACTGTGCTGAGCCTTCCGCGCAGGTCAGGCGTTTTTATAAAAGGAACGATGCAGACGAGGAAAAGTATTATCCGCCCAATGAGAGGGGCTTACGCACTGTGATAAGTGAGTGTGGCTGTAGTGCACCTATGATGTGTTCTCTTGGCTTTAGTGTCGCCATTGCGGCAAACGCGGTGGCAATTACACTACAGCGGCACCGTGCAACAGTTACGCGCAGCGCATGGAAGATTGAGACGTTGACGGGCGATCGTCTCAACGAATGTCGGCAGAAAGACCAAGACCAATTGGAAGGTGGCATGACAGCGGCAGAGAAGAAAACAATAGTCCATTGAACTGTGTCATGGCGGTAAGAAAACGAAGAAGTCGATGGCGAGCTAGAGTACCGGGAGTCTGACTTGGACAGCACAGAAAAAGAAAAGCTGGAGTCAGGATCCGTGTCATCGAGCTTCGGGATCGAGCATAAATGGCCCGATAGCGTCTGTCAACAGAGGTCTTTGAAAACGGTCGATTCCGGAGATGAGGCATTACCTTAATCTAGGGGCAGCCGGACCTCCAGGCAGCCGAACCTTCATGTCTAGCCGACATCGCCGTCCCGGTTGCCAAGTAAGGCCAGAGGAACCCAGCGAGCAACACGACGCTGGTGCCAGGGTCCATACTGTCGAGCTTCTGGTGCAGGTACGAAGGGTGTAAAAGCGTAAAAGTGTCTCCGCAACCAGTCTTTTGCGGTTGCTGCTGTCGCCTGCTTGCGCGTCATGACCAAGGGCCTGGTCCCTTCCTGCGTGCAACGTACGTGCAAAAGAGAATCGGCGACCTGTCGTGCCAAGGCCCCCGCTCAGCGACGTCTCATGCTACCTGCCTCCTCGTCCGCCCTACGAGCACACGTGCCACCGGC
Source organism: Rhipicephalus annulatus (assembly GCA_013436015.1). Lineage (NCBI taxonomy): Eukaryota > Metazoa > Arthropoda > Arachnida > Ixodida > Ixodidae > Rhipicephalus > Rhipicephalus annulatus. The sequence goes on along the minus strand of WOVY01009734.1, from coordinate 616,517 downwards.
TCAACGTCTCCGCACCAACTGTTCCACCCTGGTGGAGCAGTTTGTGCGGAGCAGTATAGCAACTGGTGATTATAACTTTTTTTGAATGGTCTGCAGGACTTCGTAGTTAAAGGATCGCCCATCGCTATAGTTTGAACGAGTCTGTCTCTTCAGTCTGTTTTTTTCTGCTTGCTTGCTTCGTTTTATCTCTTCTCGTGTAGTCATAAAGGTGTGTGTGTGTGTGTGCGTGTGCGTGTGCGTGCGTGTGTGTGCGTGTGCGTGTGCGTGTGCGTGTGCGTGCGCGTGCGTGTGTGTGTGTGTGTGTGTGTGTGTGTGTGTGTGTGTGTGTGTGTGTGTGTGTGTTCGAAAATGCTTCTTTCCCCAGTCGGAGGCCTTGCCTCAAGGGAAACTGTTCAGAACACAAAAACTGCATGACACGTACCAAGGAGTCTGGTGCACCCACGAAAATAACCTGCTGAATACGGAAAAAGAAACGTTCTCGAGTGTCCTCGCACTTATTTCAAGCTTTGCCACGGAAGCACTGCTTAGAGCGATGCCTCTCTTGTCAACAAGAGGTACGCCGACTATTGTTCATTCATCAGAATACTTGTGAAGGTTTACCGCTGCTTGTATATGCATGAGTTGCCTTCATTACTAACCCACTCGAGGCTCCCGCAGCGGCCTGTAACCATGATAACCAAGCCAATAAATCAAGAATATTTTATCGAGACGATTTCGCGTGACCGGCGAAACACACACGCATTCCTTACTCGCATTCTTCTACTGAAAGGATTACACCTGCCGGCGTGGGAAGAATGGAGAAAGACATCTCACTGTATTGTGACTGGAGTGGCATATCTGACAATGGAAAAATAACTACAGCAAGCGCCGTTTTCACAAAAAACTGCGAAAAGAAAACATTTCTTCATACACAGTAAATACTAGCATATGATGCGCTGGTTTCCCTAAAAGACGTTTGTAAGCTTACTGAGACAGCGAGTCTCTTTTGTACCATGTGTCGAAGAAAGCTTTCACCTTTTCATTCGTTATATTTTTTCCTATTTACTGAGCATCATCATGCGAGTACCACTGTAAATATTTCGTTTTTCTAGCACAATTAGTTCAGCGTAACGGAGTCGCCAAACCAAGCTACAGTTAAATGTGCTCGTTCTTAGTCCCGTGGTCGTGGGATGTGCAGAAGAAAACAAGGTCGTTCTACTTTTATTAGGTTGAGCCTCCTCTGTGGCTGACAAGTTCAATTATGCGTGAATTCAATGTGATCTGTGGTAGATCTTCTCGGCAAGGCATAGCTGCAACACAAGTGATAACTTCATTTTCTCCGACGCTTCGCCAGGCTCTCAGCTCTAATTTGAGACTTGATACGTACACAGCGCAGAAGAAGACACAGTTGCAGAGCCTTTTTTTATTGCATCAAAGTATGCTTTGTCTGAGCCTATAGTCTGGTATTTTCCAGCTGCAGAAGGGGGACAACACGAGGCCACCCGGAACTATATATAACAGTTCTTAGAAAAGACTTCACGCAGCGATATATTCAATTCAATTCAATCTTTATTTTTTCAGTTTATATTTGCTGGATGGTTCCGTTGGGTTAAAAGCTACATAAGTAGCTTGACGACACTCAATGACCAAACTATACTAAATTATACAGGACAGTAACGACAAGCCGTTCCGTGAAGTGGCGAGCAAACCAACAAGTAAAACAATTTAAATAGAACATCATAATTACATCTACATAAAGTACATACAAATATGCATATGTAATTGCATATACATATACGTAAAAAAAGGGATTCTCAAGAATTTTCGTGTACTCGCTTGTGCAATCAATATCGTTAGTTCTCCTTGGGCTAGCACGCTATCCGTGTTGAAATAGTGTCCCGCTCTTCAATAGCAACGCTTCAGGGGTCGAACGAGGCTTCTAGTACATTAGTGTTATTGGCCACTGACAATACGAGTCAACAAGTAGTATGTCCTGCGGAAGGACTGGATCAATTTTAATAACATTAGAACACGAAACCAGTCTTACGCAAGAACTAGGGACCCACGACGTGCGTTAGGGTTCTACTTTCTTACACAGAAACAATATAAAGGCCTCTTTTCGCATCGACTCTGAAAGCTGACAGCAAAAGTGTGATGCTTAATTATAAACCATTACAACACAGCGGGAAGCTTTCATTTGTGTGTACGATGTGAGCATAAAGAGGAATATCTCATTCAAATAGAAGGGAGGTATGCTTCCAGATGTCTTCTTTCTCAATCTCACTTCACGATCGTCACGACTTTTTCTTGAATATGAAGTTTAGTTTTCTGGTGTTTCACACATTTTTAAGGGGCGTTATTGGAACCGCACGAGAATATTTGAAAGAAAATCAACGTTTAACAACAACAAGCAATTTTCGACAACGTATACAATATTACAACGCCAGTTGAAGCATGAACTTCAAGTCACATTTGGTTTCATGGCACACCATATATGTTGAAGCGTCAAATCATTGTTTTCTGAACAGCACCAGTGAAATCCATAGACAAGAGAAGGTGGAAGACACGCACACAAGGCGAGTTGTTTTAGTGTCTTCCTCCTCATCAAATCTGTTATTTTCGCTGGCGCTATTTTACTGCTACTATAGGCCAACCAGCCCAAATGTACACATTGACAAGGTATTTCTCCCGCAATTGTTTCGCAAATCTTGGAACAAAGGTAGTTAGTTTCAAGGGGCATCGCTAATATCCTCGCTAGTTGCTCCTCGAGACGGTATTTTAAAGGCGGAGCACTTTAAAATACCAGTTTGTCATCCACTCACCTCACATGGGGTGATCAAGCACACAATAGAGCACTCGCTACAGGCCATAACAATTTTAACAGTGCTCAAACTCGGGTTAAATTGAACAAAAAAGAACGAAAAGAACATCAATTAGGAGTGTGGGGTTCACTTTGGTGGGGTGCCGGACAGTGCATCAACAGCTTGTCGAGTGAGCAAATGCCTCTTTCAACGCTGCCTCTATATCTGTGATGAGGTAGCACGTCGTTCCATCGCTACGTGACCTGAAGGGAGAAACGACCTCACGGACCTCGCAGCAGCCGAACGTATCTCAACTGCCATATTATTAAGCAAAAAGTAGATAAAGCGCTGCGAAAAAAGTACCACTCTAACAAAATTCTGTTCGTGCTGAGGAATGCCTACATCATTGACGCTTTCATAAACATCACATTGCAAACGGATACCACTGAGTCCCTGTGGTGCCCTTCCTCAGTTTCTACAGTGGAGTTGTCATGCGTGCTTTTTTTCTCTTGTTCACATGGAAAGCTATAAGTTCACCATGAAACTCTCTTCTATAGCCAGTGCGAAGTGCCTTTATTTGTGAACTCGAAACTACGTTTGCGAGTGTGAAAATCAGAGCCATGGACTTTCTTCTGCGTTCTTGCTATTCAGAAAATGTACTCAGAACCTGTGTTGCGGAATTGGCACCTATATTCCATTCTACGTCAATTCCGTGGAATGAAAAGTTGCCGCTATTCTCTTCTTTTCAATCCCTCAAAACGAAACCACTTAGCCCATTACCATTCTGAGAAAGGCCGGACAGTTCGGTTCGATTCCTGTAATTCTTCAACGTTGGGAAGTCATTTAAAAAGTTTTCACGAACTAAACCCCATAATACTGGTGTCATAGGGGGGATTAAGAACTGCAAAAGTACGCACAATGTTTACCAAGGTCAAGGAGTAGTAGGTTGGCGACATATTTGCTGCTGTATAACCCCCACACTAATACTCACAGGGGCAGTTCTCCCAATACCAATAGTATTTACATTGTCAGCATGTTACAATGAATGATGATTTTATATTGTTTAAGCTCAAAGGCGTTAATGCTACAGTGGTGACATAGCGTGTTTTTCTGCTGAAAAATAGACTAACCACGTGTCAGAAGTGGCCTTCAGTATGGAGCAAGCAGACAATTAGTTAATGGGAACAAAACTACCTACATCTGCTGGTATTAGTTGGAACAGTGCACCACTCAGGCCCCTTGTGCCTTTTCATCAAAGTCGGAACCCTACGCCGCACCGTTCATCAGCACTCACAATTGTCATGCACGCCTCGCAAGCCTGGATAGGGTGAAAACTTCCCGTGTTCTCCTGCGCTGAGTTATGCAATGTATTCATTGCCACCAAGGTTATCTACGTGTTATATGTACTGAACTGCTCGGGAGATAAAGATCAAGCTGCGCATAGACTATTCGCCAATTTCATGTAACGGTATCAATACGGACCAATGCACTACAATAACTCGTTTCTTCCTTCAAAATTTGCCTGGATAATGCATTTGTCATTGTAGAATGAAAAAGAGAGGACGCTGACCAAGAAGGTGTCAATAATATAATGAAAGATGTTTCCGCTTCCACAAAGAAGCCTTGTTCACTAAGTTGAGAGGCGGAAGCTTCGAGCTTAAGTTCGCTAAAATAATCGCTTGAGGCACCTTGCATACGTCAGAGGTAGATTGTCATGGTTGCGGTCAAGCGTGTTCCTTGTTTTTTTGATAGTGAAATATTCCAGACAGTGTCGTTTTGTGCAGTTCTTTTCTCGGGCGATAACTGAAGCATGGTCCCAACCGAAGCAGTGCTGCATTGTTTGTCTGCGTGCTCTGCGAGAGCCCTGAAAACAACTTTTTTTCACGTGCATTTAGTGCTCTTTCGCGATGCACACAAACAGCAATATATTCGATGATTTTCATCGCTTCACAGTACTGTTTACTGTTTCTTGGCTAAGGCTGCACGTAATGTATTTTCTTCGAACATGCTCGCTTTTATGAGGGTAAGCTCACTTTACTAACCACAGCAACACACCGTTCTGAGCTAAATTTAGCAACGCTGCATTAAAAGCTCTTCAAATATTTCTCTGGAACCATAAGCACAGAACCATGACTCGGCTGCCTTCGAAGTTAATGTAGCCTTCCGTGCTCTGACAGATGAGCTTCAGGCATTGGCTCAAGCGTTCTTTTTTTTTCTTTGCTATGTAGACAACGAGAAATCCCCGATGGGCGTTGCGACCGGGCAAGTACTTATTTTGATTTTGATATCGGGTTTATTTCCGTGCTGGCGGTGCTTCAAGGCTGCCATCATCAGGACAGACCACACGAGGGGTCCGAAACATAAGAGGTAGAGACACTTCATGCCCTAGTACAGAAACCTTGTTTGCAGTGGGCAAATAAAGAAATGAAAGGAATGTGTGGAGGCTTTTGCCCTTTCTTATTGGTAGCGAACAGATAGCTCTTGAAGTTTTCAGGCAGTATTTATAGGCTGCGTAGCAATGTTTGAGATGCTTTGTTACTCCTATACTACTCGACAAATATATGCTAGGCTGGTGCAATGCTGGCCCTTGTATGTTAGATTTCCGCAACTGTTGGAAAGAAGCATGAATTTATTTGGAACTCGTTTATTGAATGCGCTTGGACAGAAACGGCTAATTCATCTCCTCGACTAACTTTACTGAGTGGTCCTGCGATGTTATACGACGCGAAAAAGTTCCCGTCTTTGTGACGGCCAGGGAATCCCTCAGCTATGGCGGCTTCTTCGGGTCACTGGCCCATTCCAAAGTTGATCTTCAAGGGGAGAGCCATAAAAAACAGTGCGCTGCAACGCGCAGAACTAAGTAATCTAGCGCGTTCTCGATTGCAAAATATTAGAATTTGATAACTAATGTCAAGTGTACTCACTACTGTTGCATGTACAAAAAACAGTTTGCATATTGCCGCGAGGCGTATTGCGGATAGTGTTGCGCATGCCGATACCGCCGGCACGCGGCCTTATTGTGGTCCAGGATGCACCGCGACTCATCTGCGAAGATCATGGCCCGCACGTCGACCATTCGTTGATAACGAGATAGCGCCAGACGCTACGGCAACCCGACGGCCGTCGAAAGCGCCTTGCGTTCCAGTGGGACATTTCTGTTACCCGACGGTCGTCGAACGCGCCTTGCGTTCCAGTGGGACTTTCTTGTTACCCGACGACCGTCGAACGCGCTGTTCGCCTCCCGCTAAGCCGGTGTGTCTGTTTTCCTTTAGTGGGCGCAAGTCCGCCAAATAAGCGGATCTCCTATTTCTACTAACCTCCCGGTCTCCTCTCTTCGGGCTACCCTCACTCTTACGCGACATCTGGTGGAGGTGCTGGGTATGCACAAAAACGACCTTAAAACAGCCACTGCAGAGAACGAGGACGCTGAAGACACAGATACTCGAAGCAGTCGCCGCCTCCGAAACCTGCCACCTGAGCTGGGACCGCTACCAGACCCCACGCGACCACGAAAGGACGCTTCCACAGCCACCATGAGCACCCCGCAATCACCTACCCCTGTCATGCTGCAGCAGCCGCGGGTGCCCCCATCTTTCCATGGTTATGCCGCTGAAGACCCAGAAAAATGGCTCGACCAATTCGAGCGCGTGGCTACCATAAACAGGTGGGATGAAGAAATGAAGCTGCGATACGTTTACTTTTCCCTGGACGGCCCCGCCAAAACGTGGTATGAAAACCATGAGACCACACTGACCACCAGGGAATTTCTGAAGAATGAGTTGCTCAGGACCTTCACCAACATCATGCGAAAAGAAAGGGCCCAGCTGCTGCTAGAATCGAAGACCCAACAGCCCAATGAGACCCTAAAAGTGTACGTCGAAGAAATGAAACGTCTTTTTAGGCGAGCGGACCAAGACATGACCGAAGACAAAAAGGTCGGATACCTAATGCGAGGGGTGAAGGAGTCGCTTTTCGCCGGTCTCACAAGGAACCCTCCTAAAACAGTCGCCGAATTTACTGAAGAAGCGCACACCATAGAAAGGACCCTGGACGCCCGGACTCGGCAATACAACCGCCCGTTCCAGCTCAGCTCGCTCTACTCGGAACCGATTCGAGGTGGGCTAACCACCAACGATCTGCGGGAAGCTATTCGTGAAGTGGTTAAGGAAGAACTACGCCGATTGCTACCGCCTACCCCCCAGCCCCCCAAGGAGCATCTCTCTTGGACATAGTGCGTGATGAATTCCAGCAGGCGCTTGGCTCTTCATCAGCGACGACTCGAACAGAGGCCGAAGCAATGACTTACACCGCTGCAGTGAACACTAGGCCACCCCGACGAAACGAGCCCAGTCCTCGACGGTACGCTGCAGCCCCAAGTAGCCGTCCGCCCTTACCCGCCCACCCTACATACGAGAGACGCCCGAGCCAAAGAAAATGCGACACCTGGAGAACTCCCGACGACAGTCCCCTATGCTTTCACTGCGGTGAGACCGGCCACATTCTTCGACACTGCCCCTACAGGCGGATGGGACTGCATGGCTTCTCATCTCAGGCACCACGGCCACGCCCTGGACAACGACCTCCGGAAATCGAAGACTACTTGCGCCATACAGAGTACTTGCCCAGCCATTCTCCATCACCGCCATCCCCACGCTTCACGTCACCGAACCGCAGCAACAACGAACGAAGAAGGTCCCCAAGCCCCCGTAGGGGAAACTAAAACCAGCAACCTTTGGAGGTGAGGTTGCTTCAAGAGAAAAAGCTGAAGACCCTCCACCGACGACCATATATGGCGACAGCACATCATCTACGACGACGATAACGCACAACAACCCAAGCCGCGAGACGAAGCAAAACGAAGCAACAAGACGAAGCCGTGACCCGAACCCAAAACCAACGCGCAACTCCAGCCCACGTGCCACCGATTTTGAAGTATCTATCGACGGCCACCCGGTAACTGCCTTGATTGACACAGGAGCTGACTACTCGGTCATCAGCGGGTCATTGACAGCACAACTGAAGAAGGTTAAGACGGCTTGGGACGGCCCGCAGATCCGCACAGCGGGAGGCCACCTCCTCACCCCATCGGGGCGGTGTACTGCAAGGGTGACACTCGATGGTCACACATACCTTGTCACTTTCTTGGTGCTCCCACAATGCTCCCGTGACGTCATTCTCGGCATGGACTTCTTGACTCAACATCACGCGGTTGTTGACCTGGCGTCCAGATCCATCAAACTTTCCTCGGATGAAGCCATAAATTCATACTCGGCACCACATAATCGCGCAGCCCTCCGTGTGCTCAAGAATGACGTGAGCGTCCCACCCCGATCAACGACCCTAATCCCCGTAACCACTGGTACTGCCGAAAATGCTCATGGCGTCGTCGAAGGTAACATACAACTTTTGCTTGACCGTGATATCGCAATCGCAAGAGGCATTGCGGACTTCCGGAATGGACAGGGCCCAGTGCTGCTAACAAATTTCAGCCAAGAACACCGTCACCTGGCCAAAGGCACGACCATTGCCTTTCTCGATGAAATCGCGGAAGCCAGTGATACCCTCGTCCTCTCGAATCCAGCGACCATCACCCCACAGACCCACAACTCGCAGCTGTCATTCGACTTTAACCCTTCCTTGCCTCAATGCAAGCAGCAACTGCTCCAGAACCTCCTTCGACGTTATGACGACTGTTTCGCCACAACCTCACAGGTCCGGCACACTTCTCTGGCAAAGCATCGAATCATAACACAAGAAGACATCTGCCCTCTCCATCAAAGCCCTTATCGTGTGTCGGCACGTGAACGTCAGGCCATTCGAGAGCAAGTTGAGGAAATGTTACACGACGATGTAATTCAGCCATCGAAAAGCCCATGGGCGGCACCAGTCGTCCTTGTCAAAAAGAAAGATGGAAGTCTTCGGTTTTGCGTCGATTACCGACGGTTGAATAGTGGAACCAAAAAGGACGTGTACCCTTTACCAAGGATCGACGATACCCTAGATCGTCTCAGTGATGCAAGGTACTTCTCGTCCATTGATCTGAAGACAGGGTATTGGCAAATTCAGGTTGATGAAAGAGACCAAGAAAAGACCGCCTTCATCACGCCGGATGGATTGTATGAGTTCAAAGTGATGCCATTTGGACTTTGTTCCGCTCCAGCAACCTTCCAGCGTCTAATGGACACAGTACTGGCAGGTCTCAAGTGGCAAATATGTCTCGTATACCTGGACGATGTGGTCGTCTTCACCTCCAACTTTAGCGACCACCTGAAAAGGCTCCGGACGGTACTGGACGCAATTAAGTCATCAGGGCTGACACTGAAGCAAGAAAAGTGCCATTTTGCCTATGAAGAACTACAGTTCCTTGCCCATGTTATAAGCAAAGATGGCGTAAGACCAGATGCCGAGAAGACAGCCACTATCGCACAATTTCCTCAACCGCAAGATAAGAAAGCAGTGCGCCGATTCTTAGGACTGTGCGCCTATTACCGACGCTTCGTCAAGAACTTCTCACACATTGCTGCTCCTTTGACGCAGCTCACCAAGTCGGACGCCCCTTTCGAATGGAAAGCTGAGCAACGTGAGGCATTCACAGAACTTCAACAACGTTTACAGTCGCTGCCTGTGCTGGGTCACTTTGATGAAAATGCCGAAACTGAGATACATACAGACGCCAGCAGCCTCGGCTTAGGTGCCGTTCTCGTTCAGAAGCACAAGGGCTGCGAGCGCGTCATCGCGTATGCAAGCCGCTCACTGTCGAAAGCGGAAGTAAACTATTCCACGTCTGAGAAGGAGTGTCTTGCGATAGTACGGGCCACCTCGAAATTCCGCCCATACTTATATGGCAGACCCTTCAAGGTCGTAACGGACCATCATGCGTTGTGCTGGTTGGCCAGTTTGAAATACCCTTCTGGCCGCTTCGCTCGATGAAGCCTACGGCTTCAGGAGTTTGACGTGAAGGTAGTCTACACATCTGGTCGTAAGCACTCCGACGCAGACTGCCTCTCAAGAGCCCCTGTCGGCGCACCACCAAGCCATGAAGACGACGATGCCTTTCTTGGGCCTATCAGCAGCAGCACCTTTGCATTACAGCAGCGCTCAGACCCGATCCTACAACAGTTGATCAACTACATCGAAGGAAAGGCCTCCATACCGCCTGCACTGTTCAAGCGTGGGATATCCTCCTTCTGTGTGCAAAACGGGGTGGTAGTTAAAAAGAACTTCGCACCGAATAAGGCAGCTTACCTTCTTGTCGTCCCAAGCAGCCTCAGAGAAGAAATTTTACAAGCGTTACATGACGAACCCACTGCAGGCCACCTCGGTTTTACACGTACACTCCATAGAATTTAAGAACGATACTACTGGCCCCGCCTTTCCTCAGATGTTGCGCGGTACGTCAAGAGTTGCCGCGAATGTCAGCGCCGGAAGAGACCTCCAACAAAACCAGCTGGATTTCTCAAGCCAATTGAACCCCCGTTGAGACCATTCCAACAGATTGGTATGGACCTGCTTGGACCTTTCCCCACGTCAACATCCGGTAACAAGTGGATCATAGTGGCCACTGATTACCTTACCCAATACGCTGAAGCTAAGGCCCTCCCGAATGGCACAGCTGTAGAAGTTGCCAAATTTTTTGTCGAATCAATTCTCCTCCGTCATGGCGCACCTGAGGTACTAATAACAGACAGGGGAACGGCGTTTACGGCTGATCTTACTCAGGCAATCTTACATTACAGTCAGACAGATCACCGAAGAACAACTGCGTACCATCCGCAGACAAATGGTCTCACGGAACGCTTGAACAAGATCATTGCCGATAGGCTCGCTATGTACGTGGACACAGAACACAAGACCTGGGACTTAATTCTGCCTTACGTGGTCTTCGCCTACAACACCGCGGTGCAGGAGACCACTAAAATGACACCATTTAATCTCGTCAATGGGAGGGATGCCGTTACTACCCTGGACGCCATGCTGCCTAATGTCACCGATGAAAACAACCTAGACGTGGCCGCCTACCTTCAGCGCGCAGAAGAAGCCCGGCAGCTTGCTCGTCTGCGCATAAAAGACCAACAGCGAAACGACGCAAGACGCTACATTCTTCGGAGACGCGATTTAACATACAGGCCAGGTGACAAAGTCTGGGTTTGGACGCCCGTTCGCCGCCGAGGATTAAGTGAAAAACTCATGCGCCGTTATTTCGGCCCATACAAAGTCATCCGTCAAGTGGGTGAAGTGGACTATGAAGTGGTCCCTGATGGGGCTAGCTCATCCCAACGACGCCGCGCACGACAAGAAGTGGTACACGTCGCCCGTTTGAAGCCCTATCATGCGCGCTAAAGGAGGCTCCCTGTTTGCATCTCTTGTTTTGTTTATGTGTGCGTGATTCGTGCTTATTTGCCATTTACTTTCGCACAGGCTGTCCTTTTGTTTTGGTTTTATTTTAAACAAAGCATCGGGTCGATGCTTACGTTGAGGAGGGGAGCAATGCCGCGAGGCGTATTGCGGATAGTGTTGCGCATGCCGATACCACCGGCACGCGGCCTTATCGTGGTCCAAGATGCACCACGACTCATCTGCGAAGATCATGGCCCGCACGTCGACCATTCGTTGATAACGAGATAGCGCCAGACGCTACGGCAACTGTATCTCGGATGGTGAACGCGCCTTGCGTTCCAGTGGGACATTTCTGTTACCCGACGGCCGTCGAACGCGCCTTGCGTTCCAGTGGGACTTTCTTGTTACCCGACGGCCGTCGAACGCGCTGTTCGCCTCCCGCTAAGCCGGTGTGTCTGTTTTCCTTTAGTGGGCGCAAGTCCGCCAAATAAACGGATCTCCTATTTCTACTAACCTCCCGGTCTCCTGTCTTCGCGCTACCCTCACTCTTACGTGACAATATTACATACAAAATCAGGAGGTCTCAAAATACGAGACGGTCAGAAAGACCTCCTTTAATAGGTGGCGTATATAAAAAGTAATAATGGCAAAAAGAGCAAACAAATAAAGAACTCAATCAAATCAGAACAATCTATACTGACAAAGCAAAAAAGATATTTTTCTATAGTTATATACAAAACTTAAAAAGATTAATAGAAAACTGTGAAATGATAAAGAAAATAAGATTATTACATATGAACAAACGGTTAATTTAACATTATGTTCTTCAAGTTGTGTTTAAAAGATTGCCGTGGCCAACATGATTTAGTATTAAGAGGTATGCGATCTCAAAAACTTATACCGTAGAAGCATGCTGTAAATTTGCCATAGTTCTATAATATTTCAGGTAATAAAAACTATTGTGTTATGAAAACATGGTATAATTGTTGTGGACAAGATCATGCCGAGGAATACTATCTAATGATATTTCGTGATGAATGAGAGGGTATAGGATGAGGGACAATCTGGGATAAAAGAACTCTTGAATCGGTAGAATACGCAGCTCTTGATGTATGGCTGTAAATTGGGAGCACAGTGGCTTGATATGAAAACAATGAAGACAAGTAACTTGCGAAATTAGCAGAACGTCTTGCATAACGTCCACTTACACAATTTTTAACGTTAGCCCTGCTAAATATTCGCATGTTTCTCCTTACGCGTTACGCCGCTGAACTGCTGACACGGAGAGTCACACTTTCATTCCCCGCGGTGGCGGTCGGGGTGGCATTTGGATGGAGAAATAATGCTTGAATGCATGCACTGTGCATGCCATGTCAATACACGCGAAAGACCACCAGATGGTCTGACCTTCAGGAGCCTTTCACTACGATGTTCCTCGTATTCACAGCGCGTGAAACCACACAGATGGTTATTACTATTTCAGCTTACTACAGATGGGCGCGAACTGCAAGAGTATGTCACGCAGCATATCTGCGTGAGCACCTATGTGTGCACTGATAGCAATGCACCTTAATGTACTGCATACAACTGATGTACTTCTGTCACGGCACTTTGTGACAGCGACATGGAGTAGCAATGATGATCGTGCAGTGGTTCTGTTAGCAAAATTCGCGTCAAAGCCCTGCAATCATCATCGTTGCTGCACTGTCGCCTTTGTGAATGTGTGCGCGCATGCGTGCGCGTTTGATAAAGATTCGGGCTTAAGCAGCGCGTAGTGAAAAAGGGAAGTATTTGTGAAACTCTAATGTTTAAGAAGAGAGTGTAGTGGGTCAGGGAGCACCCATGTGATGAGAACATTTTATTCGCAATTGAGAAAAATAAATCGGCATGTACATGGCGTGTACCACGTAGGCAATGTAAGCGTCTGTAGTGTTGAATTTCGACAGACGGTAAAACATGCGAGAAGGACACAAAGTTAGGTGGGCAGATAAGTTTGCGAAGGTTACGGTAATATTGTAGGCGCAACATGGCTGATGATAGGGGGTGCAAAAGGGACACCTGCCCCCACCAAGACGCATCAGCACTTGTCCACCCATCTGAGCTACAGTAGCCCTCTCTCTCCCCTAGTCGCTATACAGCATCCATTGGTTCGCCCCTCCAAAAGCAATACAAAGGTCAGCAGAAAGCACAGTTCCAGCTTGGGAGAGGCCTCCTCCCTTCACTGGGCGCCATGAGGCTTGTGATGAAGACACACTCCATCAGTTATTTCTAAGGAATACTGGCAATAAGAGATACGCGGAGCGGTGACACAAAACAAACGTATGGATGTTTTTTTTTTTCTTCCGGAACAATTTGTCTCTCACTTCTATAGGAGCTACGCTCCCCAGGCCCTTTGACTATAGCGAAAACTGTCGATAATCAATCACTGAGCCTTAGACACCACCTTTATTTTGTTGAATGATTACCTACTTCCTGCTCCTGCCTTTTGACCAATACTTCTGTATCTCTACGCGTTGCATGTGCCCTGTTTTTGCAGCAGGTCTGAAGTAGCGGGAGGTGTGAAGAATCGCACCTGTCGTTCAGAATGAAGAAAAATATTGCAGGCAGTTTCGGATAGGGATATGATGGTGAGCACCGTGCTCCATTACTGTCTGCATTATTAAGGAGAAAAAAGTTGGATGCCACATCAAATGCGAAAAGTTACCAAAGGAGTTGGTGGTGTAAACACGAGTCGCCAAAATATCATCATGTGAGGACGTCACCCGATGACGTTATCAGGATGTTAATGGTGAACTGAAGTAATTTAGTGAAATGAGGCATGCTCAACATACTCAACTTTGCCGTCACGTTCAGCGCACAAAAACGAAACACGAAAATACAAGAAATTGCACGAAACAAGTGCTTCTGTCGTGCGGTTTTTTGTGTTTTCGTGTTCTCTTCTTGTGCGCTGACCGTGATGGGTGTCAATGGTTGCCACAATTTGGAACATCCCTTTGAAGACTACTTTGGCCAACTAACTCGTGAGTCGACTCACACGTAGTCACTCAGACTTCGATACAGCTGTACACCTGAGTCAGTCCGGTTAAGAAATATTTTTGTGAGTCTGAGCCAAGGGGAGCCCAAAGCGCAAGACATATTTTTGGGTGAGTGTATGGAGTTCTATTTTTTTTTGCCAACTTGTGACAATATTATATACTTAACTTCAGAACTAATGTGGGATACCCATGATTTCACTTTTATATACTTCCATATACTAACGCCTATTCCGAAACAGGATAGTTAATACACCGTGTTTTAAGCATTTACTGATGAGTGGCGTGAATTACTAACGTGGGCGCCATAACTTCCTTCCCACAAGAAACTTTTAATGAAACCTCTCAGAAATATATCTTGTCTTTTCATTTTTTAGGAAAATTGCTTTTAACTGGTTCATCATTTATTCGAATGGCTCCAAGAACACCGATTTCGTCACTGTGGAGCATGCATCCTGAAGCGCCTGTGGTGCATATCCGCTTGCCAATGTTTGTCGCGTGTGAGTACGTGCCAGGCGTAACCAACACAAAAGATAGAGAGAGAGAGTGAGAAAGGAAAGGCCGGAAGGTTAACCAGATATTAGCATCTGGTTTGCTACCCAGCGCGGGGAGCGGGGAAGTAGGGGCAAAAAAGAGGGGTTAGATAGAGAAAAAAAACGCACGCGCACTCATAAAAAAAACACACACACACAGGAAGGGCGTCCTAGCTACAAGCGTTCAGTAAGGCCGGTCGATCGCAAAAAGTGTAGTAGCGCTTTCAGGGCCCTCTTCTGTGAAGTCGCATCCTGACGATACTGCTGAATTCCCTGCTCCGACAGAGGTTGATCATCTAATTTGTTGAGTTCCTTGCGAAGGCATAGTCGTTGTTCACTATACGCTAGGCAGTCACCAAGAATATGTTGGATTGTTTCCTCTTTGCCACAGTGGCCACAGGCTGTGGTGTCGGCCATCCCAACGTGGAAAGCGTAGGCGTTGGTAAACGCAACGCCCAGCCACAGCCTACATAACAGGGTCTGGTCTACTCAGCAAAGCTTCGACGGGACTTGAAGACTTAGCGTAGGGTCAAGCGAGTACAGTAGGGCATGCTTGAAGTGTGGCTGATTCCATTTCGATGTGGTTTGCTGGCGAGCAAGTCTGCGGAGCTTTCATGCAGAATCTGTCCTAGAAAGTGGTAGTCGCAGTTTATGATCTTCTGTGTCGGCTTAGCGGGCAGCTTGATCGGCCCGTTCATTGCCGATGATTCCGCAGTGACTGGGCAACCACTGAAATGTGATTTGGTGCCCTTTCTCAGTCAGGTGGTGTTTAACCCCTGCTATTACTAGTACCAGCTGCTCGTGTGGTCCACGGCGTAAGGCTGATAGTAGAGACTGCAGTGCCGCCATTGAGTCGCAGAAAATAGTCCACTTGTGTATGTTGATCAACTACAAATTGCAACGCGGTACGAAGTGCTGCCAATTCTGCTGCCGCTGATGTTGCGTGAGATGTCTTGAATTTAATTGTCGTGGCCAACCTTAGTATCACTACTGCTCCTGTTGAGCTGTCCGGCTGAACCGATCCGTCAGTGTAGATATGTGTGAAGTCTTAATATTTCTCAAACAAGAGAAGTAGTGTGAGCTGTTTAAGAGCCGGTGACGACTAATTTGCCTTTTTTTGGACGCCAGGTATGTTAATATTAATCATTGGTTGAGCGAGGCACCATGGTGGAGTCACAGGTCTAGCGGCAGGAGAGAATGAAGTAGGGATCGACTCACCGTGTGCGGTGACTGTTTTGCAGTAAGATGTGCATGGTCGGACCACTGGTAGAGAGGCTAGGTGATGTCGAGGGGTCCGAGCAAGGTGTCGTATATGTGTCCTCAGCACTTCCACATTAATATGGGTCTTGATGAGGTTGTCCCTTGTGATGGCGATAGTTGCCGCTGTTGACGCACTTTGGGGCAAGCCTAAACGTATCCGGAGTGCTTGAGCCTGGACACTTTGAAGCATTCGTATGCTTGTTTTACTTGCGTTGGTTAACACAGGTAGGCTGTACCGAAGGAATCCAAGGAAAAGAATCCTGTATAGTCGCAACATAGCAGTTGTGCACATTCCCCAGTTCTTTCCAGCGAAGAACTTGAACAAATGACAGATGCCTGTCAATCGCCTTTTCATGTATGATACATGTGTGCTCCATGAGAGGTCTCTGTCAATTATAACACCCAGGAACTTGTATGATCGGAGGTGACGTATTCTTTCGCTGTTTATCAAAACGCTGTAGTTATGCATTGGTTTGCACGTAAATGCCACTAGTGCACATTTCTCAGAGGAAATTTCTAGACCTCGTTGACGGAGGTAAATAGCAACTTGAGTGGCAGCTCTCTGAATTCGCGCT